>PGTU02008990.1:0-27584 GCA_002896215.2 Cicer echinospermum
TGACAACAAGACAATTACCTGTTATGAGTGCGGTAAAACAGTCACTGTAAAGTGAAGTGTTACAAGTTGCAGAACAAAAAATAGAGCTACAAAAACTAAAGGCAAGGAACCAGCCATCAAAACCAGAAAAGCATATGTTGCATGGAATGACAACGAAGATCCTCTGCCTCTTCAGATGACGAAGAAGCAAATCTATTGTCTCATGGCAAATACCGACTCAGAATCAGAAATGAGGTTAGTTCACAATCTAATCCAACTATTTGATTGAACTGCAAGAAGCTTTCAATGAATCTGCATGATGAGTTATGTGAATTCTATTAAACAGTTATAATACAAGAAAATTGCTTGAGCAAATGAAAAATGATCATAAAGAAATTGAAAATTGTATGAACAACTGAAAAAGGATTTCACATGACAAATCTGCAAGATGCATTGAACTTGAATAAAAAATGTTGCATCATTAAAATCTGATTTTATTGAAGTTTGCTAGTAGTGAAGATAAACTTGAATGTGTTCATACCTTAGCAATCAAAGACATGTTAAGAGAAAAATCCTGGTTTAGGATATAAACCCATATGCATGTTAAAAGGAATAACAATAGATATGGTATTTGTTATATGCAAACCAGAAATGTCAAACATAGTCAGAGAAATCTGCTATTTCAAAGAATATGTATGACATCTTTACTAAACCAAACAAACATTCATCTTTGATGGTACATGTCATTTCTGTTGTTTGAAAGGGACATTTTGTTTCAAATTGCAAATTTAAAAAACCTAGCCAATAGAGGATGGAAGCAAGTTTGGAGAGCAAAGAAATCAATTTTGAGACACTAACCTTCCAGGACCCAATTTAAATTGGGGACCTAAAAATAAATTTGATTGTGTGTTGCAGGTGTGTTTGACATCCACTAAGCATTCTTGGTATTTAGATAGCGGATGCTCAAAGCACATGACAGGAGACAAAATCCAAATTCATGTCCTTGACATTAAAGGAATGAGGTTTTGTCAAATATGGTGACAACAATAGAGGAAAGATTATTGGAATTGGTGACATAGGCATGAGTCAACTGCAGTAATCAAAAATGTCTTGTATGTAGAAGGGCTAAAACACAATCTGCTGAGTATAAGCCAGTTATGTGATAAAGGCTTCCAGGTAAGTTTTTCATCACAATCCTGTATTATTGAGCATAAAGATGACAAACACATAAAGTTAGTTGGTGATAGAATTAATAACATTTATATGTTAGATTTTAATTCTTTGCCAAGTACTATATGTTGTTAGTTATCTAATTCAGATGAGACTTGGTTATGGCATAAACGTATAGCGCATATTCATATAGATCATTTGAATAGACCTGTCAGCAAACAGCTAGTTATAGGTCTCCCTAACAAGAAGTTTACTAAGGATAGACTTTGTGACTCCTGTGAGAGAAGCAAACTAGTTAAGACTTCTTTTCCCTCTATAGATATGGTCAAAACCAATAGGGTTTTGCAGTTAGTACACATGGACCTTTTTGGACCTTTGTTGGAGGTAACCTTTATGGATATGTGTTGGTAGATGACTATTCCAGGTTCACATGGACATATTTTCTGGCTCACAAGAGTGAGGCATTCTCAACTTTTAAAAAATTTGCTACTTTGGTTCAAAATGAGAATGACCAGAAAATTGTATCAATTAAAAATGATCATGGAGGTGAATTCCAAAATGATTCTTTTCAAACTTATTGTGAACAACATGGAATAAACCACATATATTCAGCCCCTAGCACACCACAGCAAAATGGGGTAGTTGAGAGGAAAAATAGATCCTTAGAAGAGTTAGCTAGGACTATGCTTAAGGACTCTAACCTACCTAAGTACTTTTGGGCAGATGCAATTAGTACAGCCACTCATGTTGTCAATAGAGTTCTCATTAGGCCCCTGCTTAGAAAAACCCCCTATGAGCTTTACAAGGGTAGAAAACCAAACCTTTCCTACTTTAGAATCTTTGGTTGTAAGTGCTTTGTGTTGAACAATGGCAAAGAACACCTAGGAAAGTTTGACCCTAAGGCAGATGAAGGTATTTTTCTAGGATACTCTCAAACCAGTAAGACCTATAGAATCTACAACAAAAGAACAAAGACCATAGAAGAGTCAGTTCATGTAAAGTTTGATGAATTATTTGCAGAAAACTTGAACAAAACTCCTCCTATGGTTGATGACTTTTTGGATGAAGTTGTAGAGTCTGAACCATTAGAACAACCTGTAGTTGTTCCTCCAACTAGAACTGACTGTGTAGAACCTATAAGAACTGATGATTTACCTAAGGAATGGAAGTTCAACAGAAACCACCCCATAGACAACATTATAGGGGATATCTCTAAAGGTGTTGCAACTAGGAAGAACCTTAGACAGTTCTGTAACTTTACAGCCTTTGTGTCTCAGATTGAACCTAAGAACATTAAGGAAGCCCTGTTAGATAGTGAGTGGATACTTGCTATGCAAGAGGAGTTAAACCAGTTTGAGAGAAACAAGGTGTGGAGTTTAGTACCTAAACCAGAAGGTAAGCACATCATAGGAACAAGATGGGTGTTCAGGAACAAATTAGATGAAAATGGAGTTATAACCAGAAACAAAGCTAGATTAGTAGCCAAGGGTTATAGTCAAGAGGAAGGAATAGATTTTGATGAAACCTATGCCTCTATAACTAGGTTAGAAGCCATTAGAATCCTTCTTGCTTATGCTTGTATAATGGACTTTAATCTTTATCAAATGGATGTGAAAAGCGCATTTCTCAATGGTTACCTTCAAGAGGAAGTTTTTGTTAGCCAAACACCTGGTTTTGAAAATCCTGATTTTCCTAATCATGTGTATAAGCTATCAAAGCCCCTCTATGGGTTGAAACAAGCTCCAAGAGCTTGGTATGAGAAGTTCATCAATTTCCTTATTCAACAAAACTTTTTAAGAGGAAATGTTGACAAGACCCTTTTCACAAAGACTACTGGAAATGATATCTTGCTGGTCCAAGTATATGTTGATGACATAATATTTGGATCTACAAACAATAAGTTGTGTAAAGATTTTGAAAATTTAATGAAAGGTAAATTTGAAATGTCAATGATGGGTGAACTATCTTATTTCTTGGGATTTCAAATTAACCAAAGCAAGCAAGGCATTTTCATTAGTCAAACTAAATACTGTAATGATTTGATAAAGAAATTCTGTTTTGAAAACCTTAAGTCCATTGATACTCCCATGAGTCAAGGAAATTACTTAGACAGAGATGAGAAAGGTAAACCTGTAGATGTTACTAGGTTTCGGGGTATGATAGGATCATTGCTCTATCTTACAGCAAGCAGGCCTGACATTATGTTCAGTGTTTGTATGTGTGCAAGATACCAATCAAATCCTAAGGAGTCTCACCTTAGTGCAGTTAAGAGGATTTTCAGATATCTAGTAGGAACTAAGAGTCTAGGCTTGTGGTATCCTAAGGGATCAACCTGTACCTTGGTTGGTTACTCAGATTCAGACTTTGCCGGATGCAAACTAGACAGGAAAAGCACTTCTGGAACTTGTCATTTACTTGGAAACTCCCTTGTGTCGTGGTTTAGCAAGAAACAGACTAGCATTGCTCTATCAACTGCTGAAGCTGAATACATTGCAGCTGGGAGCTGCTGTGCTCAGATTCTTTGGATGAAACAACACTTATTGGATTTTGGTGTTGACTTGGGAACAGTACCTATTATGTGTGATAACACAAGTGCAATAAGTATTACTAAGAATCCAGTGATGCACTCCAGGACCAAGCACATTGAAGTAAGACATCATTTTATAAGGGATCACTTTTAAAATGGGATCATTAAGCTCGAATATGTTAACACAGCCGAACAGCTGGCTGACATATTTACCAAAGCTTTACCAAGAGAAAGTTTCCTGCATATAAGGATGAAACTAGGGATCATTGATCCTAGTGAGGTCTGATCTTTGAACCCTTTCACAGGACACTTCTGGTGTTTGCAGTGTTTTCCAGTTAAATCGATTGGGTAATCGATGACCAGCTCAGTACATAGTTTACAAACGATTTGGGAATCGATTGCTTTGGCCCCAGACTTCATATTTCAGAAAAAAAATTTTACCTTGCCCGAGCGTCAATTGGGAAATCGACTAGTTCACCTTTCAACCTTAAGTACATTGATTTGGACATCGATTAAGTAAATCTGGAAATCGATTTGGGAATCGATTTACAATATGACTGTTGTGACTCTCCTTTACTAGCCGTTGAATGCAATAATTACTAAATCGATTGACATTACCCAGCAACGGTAACATAATCGATTGGGCAATCGATTGACGCATTTAAGGGTTTAAATAGGAACAGTTACCAATCGATTTCTTCACTTCATCTCTCCAGATTTCTCATATTTTTTTTACTCTGCTTCATCTCTTTGCTCTGTCTCTGCAATCGTTCTCTGTTACTATCTACACTCAATCTCACTTCAACTTACAATTATGGCACGAGTTAAGCAAACTCAAACACAAACTCCCTCACCGTCATCTTCATCAAGTGGTCGAACCCTTTCACCACCACCTACTTTGACTAAAAGAGTTCCCATTCCTACACATAAAATTCTTGCCAAGGATAAAGGCAAGGCACCTGCTGTTAATCAAGAGAAATCCAAAAAGAGAAAGGAACCATCCACTGAGAAGCTTATGGCTGACGCCATGAAGGATATCTCACAGAAGAAGAAGAAGAAACCAGTTTTTTCACCCCCACCTAAGAAAGCTCTTGCATCTAAGGATAAAGATGTAGAACCTACCATTCCATCAGACTTTCTTAAAAGGAAAATCCATGAGGGTCGGACTCTGGATTTTGCTTATTTTGATGCAGAAGGTTTCACTTTCCAAGACCACTTACGGTTTCACGGTTTTGAGGGCTTTCTCTCCTCAACTCTTGATAGTTATCCAAGGTTAATAAGGGAATTTTACTCAACATTCAAGCTTACTGAAGACGGATTCAAATCTCAGGTTAAAGGGAAAAGGATAGCTATGTCCTTTGAAGATTTTTCTACTTTATCAGGATTGCCATTTCATGGAACTTCAATAGACAGCAGTTCTGAGGCTGACACTACTGACGAAGGATGGGAAGAAATGTTTGATAGGCATACTGTTGTTAAGGATCTGATGATTGATGGCTTTGTTGAAACCATTTCACTGCCTATTGGTCAAATGAAGGTCCAACATCGAATGCTTATGTATACTCTGACCCGGATGCTTGTGCCACGATCCGGTAACCATGCTGTAGTCCAGAGGTTGGATATACTACTGCTATGGGGATTGTCCAAGGAGCTCAGGATGAGCTGGACATGGATTGTGCTAAGGCACATGTTGGAGGCTTCACAGAGTAAGCCGGTACTACCTTATCCACAACTGATCACCAAGATTCTGAAACACTTCAAGGTATCATTTGTTAATGAAGAATCTTCGAAGACCACTCTAATTTTTGGAGAATCAATTGTAAACCAGATGCAATTGAAAAGGTTGCATGGTATTTGGATAAGACCTCAGCCGAATGTTGAACTAGCTCAACCTCATCCTCAACCAGCTACTGAACCAGCCCCTCCTGAGTTTGTCGCAAAACTAATGGAATTTATAGAAGTTCAGATGGCTCACAATGCCAAAATGCAAGAGTCACAGGCTAGAATGGAAGTTGCCTTGACAACTCTTCAGACTTCCCTGAATTAAGTTTTTCAGGATGTTGCTGCAATTCAAGCGCATTTAGGCATAAAGCTGTCATTTGAAGATATAGCAGACATCGGTCAGCAAGTAACAGAGGAACCTAACCCAACTCCCCTAGATCGTCCTGCAACTCACGTTGAGGAGACACCTGCTGAGGGTAATACAGCGGTCTCTGCCTCTCCCTTAGATAATAGTGAGGACCAACCTAGTTTAGAAGATAAGGTGTTTAGGATCTGTGTTGTTTTGTAATGACTTGGTGTATTCATTTCTTCTATATATATAATGCACTAGAACGTTTATTCCATTACTCTCTGAAATCATTTGCAATAATCTTTTAATATGCTCATTTGTTGCTCTGATACACTGTTTTCTGATTTCAACCCCCAGTGCTTATGTTTACTAACATAGGGGGAGGAAATTGTTTTCTGCCTTTTTGCCTTAACTGACAAAGGGGGAGAAAAAAATTATAACTTGTATATGTTATACTGCTGCATATTTTGATACTCTGATGACTGATAATGACTTATTAAAATGACTCTGATATTGTTAAATAGCTTGTATACTTATGCTCTGATCTGATGCTATGACATTCTGATTTTATGATCTGATAATGGTACATATGATGCTATGAAAATATATATGTTGTTAATATTATGTCTTGAAATGCTCAACTCAAGTTAAAATTGTATGCTTGTTACTTATGCAAAAAGGGGGGAGATTGTTGGACTTTAGTCCTCTTAATCCTAATTTTGACATAATTAACAAACATACAATGTTCATACATCATATGATAAATCTAACATTTTAAACTGAGTAAGATTTCAGGAACAACAACTCAACCATACATACTTGAGACAATTGCTTGGAACTCAAGAAATCATCAAATCTACTGAGCAAATCGATTTCATAAAAGGGTTGTAAGGAAACTTGTTGTTTGTGGTCACACAATCGATTAGGCAATCGACTGGTACAATCAGTGATAAAAATTGTGCAAGTCAGTGACAATCTGATTTGTAGGCTAATCGATTGGCACATCGACTGTGCAAATCACAAAGTAAAAACTGATTGAAACACATCGATTGGGAAATCGATTGGGCAAGTCACAGGAACAATCCATTTACTAGGCTAATTGATTGACAAATAGATTGCGTAAATAATATTTCAAAAGTAACATGACCTGTGACAAACACAATCGATTGGACAATCTATTGTAAGAAATTCAATCATGTTAAGTTTGGTATCAATCGATTGGGTAATCGATCGAACTAAACAACTGGTAAGATCTTTTCAGAAAAATACTATCAAATCGATTGGCACTCCGATTAACATGAAATTAGCTAAGTTCCTGTTTTAAACACAATCGATTGGCAAATCGATTGAAACAAATATTTGAAATCACAGGGAACTCTTAGTTTGTGGCCAAATCGATTATGTGTATTTGTGAATCGATTATGTGACTTAGTAAATCGATTAAGTAATCGATTTGTGTGATTTTATTATTGGAACAAAACACCTGACATCGATTATGTAATCGATTCATATAAGTCTGCACATAATTTTCTGAAAAGTATATTAAAAGAATCGATTGGGAAATCGATTAGTCTATGTAGTTTCAAGATTCAAGAAAAACAAGACTTGCGATAATCGATTGGCAAATCGATTAAGCCCGTTTTATAACTTTAATGAATCGATTGGTAAATCGATTTATTAGTTGTTTTTCAGAAACTATATAAACAGTCTTCAATCTTTTTCTCATTAACACATGAAAGACTTGAAAACACTTGAATATACTTCAGAACACTGAAGAACTCTTAAGAACCTTTTTGATAACATTCTGATATTGCTTTTTCAGATCAAGACCAAAAGATTATTCATAATCAATAAGAGAGCTGAAAAAGAAATTCTTGAGAGAGAAAAAGACAATGATCTCATAAACACTCAAATGAACAACCAGATTATTGTCTGAGATACATTGATCAAGATTGAAGACAAACTCTGTACTTCTTTTATTTCTTTCTGTAAACAAAGTTTTGTAAAAAGAAACAACTGTGGAAAATCCAGTACGAAAACTGGTGGCGATCTTCGTTGATGTAAAGATCATCAAGAAGGAGCCGGACTTGATCTTGTGTGAGTCTACCGAATGACTGCAAGGATCAAGGGGTTAAGCAATAGGAAAGAGATTGAGTTAGATAGATAGGTTTCGAGGAAACTGGACAATCTGTAAACAAGTCTCAATTCTTTCTATTGAAGAAAAAGCTGAAATCCAGTTGGATTATCAGGACTGGATGTAGGCTGTCATATTGACAGCTGAACCAGGATAAACCTTGGTGCATTCTATCCCTTATCCTTTTACTTTTAATTGTTAATCTTGTATGCTATGCTATATATCCGTTGTGTATGAATTTGAATAAATCTTGCATCGTATGATTGTATGTTCGATCTTAATTGTATGCTAGACGTATTTTGTTTTCTATATTGTTTTAATTTGATAACGACTGTCACGTAATTACGAGGTCATAATAATCAACAATTGTGTGAAGAGAGAGTTGAATTTGATGAATGAATGCCAAGGTGTATAAATCTTGTTGTCTGTATTTTTGAAAACAACCATAGAGCATGATGAATGTTTTGCAGTAGCAAGAACTTTGAAATTTGAGTTTGATGTAATTTGAGAAATTGAATTTAAGTGTGCATTTAACAGGACCAAATATGAAATTAATTGTTGCTTGGGGACAAGCAATAGATTAAGTTTGGGGTTGTGATGACTCTTCATCATATGCATATTTTCCCATTGTTTTAGTCTTATTTATCCTCAATCATCAGTTAAATTAAGGATTTATTTGATACATTTTGTTGATTTTTGTTCTTTGAGTTAATAAAATGTTTTTTGTTTTTATTTCGTTGATTAAGTAGGAATTTTTCGTAATTTTACATTGTGTTTTGTTTTAGTGCAGTGCTGAATTTTGGTGAAAAATCAACATGATATATGTGGAGTATTTCAGCCATATCTAGAGTTCTAGATGTCCAATTAGTGTCACTCCAAGTGATAATGAAAGCTAAGATCCATATCTACAACTTTCATGAAGACATCGGGACCAAATTCAGACGCAAAAGATGAGAACAATGCAAAATACATCAGACAGCAGATGCTGTGCGCCTGGAGCGCGCCCTGCGCGCCTGGGGCGCGCGACGCGCACCATCAACCATAAAACGCAGATTTTTACTGTTTTAGGGATCTTTTTTACTCTGGGGAACTTGGGAGACTTGTGCCCTAGCATAGAAACTCAAAGATGGCTGTTTCTAACGCCATTGAAGCAGTTTTATCAAGAATCATCCATGAATCATTCTTGTAATTCTTCTTTAATCCTTATCTTTTGTATCTCTGTCATGAGTAAGTAAACCCTATTTGTTAGGGATGAGTGTAACCAGATGAAACCCTTATTTTTCTGATTTGATTTCTAGTTATATGAATGAGTTTATTGAATTGTTTTTCTCATCTCTGTGCTTAATGCTTTTTATTGCTTGATTAACATTAAAATGTTCTACGATTTGTATTTTGAAACAGAAGTGGATTTTACGAATGCTTGAGATGAGAAATTCATGAATTTGTAGTCTAGGGATAGATGCAGGTCATGAAACCAATTAAATTAGTTGCAAATCAATAATTTACAAGATAATTTCTATACGGTAATGCTTAATTCTAATCTTAAATCCACTAAGGAATTAGGGGTTACTTTGGAATTAAAGGTTCTGTCACTAAGACATTAGGGCAAGAATAATAAAGAGAATTTGGTAATAATTCAATAAAGGAATTCAGTAACTAGGATCAAATTAGACACCAAGGTTGGATTCGAAGTGAAACTCATCCCTGACATTTTTCTCATTATAAAAGATCAATTTATTATTGTTGTTAATTTCAAACATTATTTCAATCAACTTGGGAACCTTTTTGTTCAATTCTAGTAATCAAATATAATTCAATAGTAAAATGCAATCATTGAGTTCGACACTCGGTACTACCGTTTTATTATTATTTGCAACGATTCAGTACACTCGCTGAAATGTTATCACTTATCCTAAAATGAAAAATTATACTTACTACCTACTTTTTTTATATGTTTGAAAAAATACTCTCTTCCATCCCAAAAAAAAAAAAAGACCTAATCGACAATTTCATACAAATTATAAAAAAATAATATCTAAATGAAAAAAAAGAGAAAATGGTATTTTTATTTTGTTAAATTACCACTATTAAATATTAATGTATTTGGATTTTTATAAATGTAAAATGTAAGATACTAACTTAAAAGTCATGCAAACTGTATAATTACTTCTTCTGTTCACTTTTAATTATTATTTTTTGACTTTTTACATGTATCAAAACAACTGATACATTTTTTATAAAGAAAAAACAACCACTAAAGTTGTTACTTTTGATTATGTGATTTACCTTTTTATAACACCTTTAATAATTTTTATTTCATTTTATTTATTTCTCTCATGAAAGATAAAATATTAAAATAAATATATTCATGTAAAAAGATTATTTTAAAAAGATAAGAACAAATTTTTTCTGCAAATACAACATTCTAAAAGGAACGAAAGAATTAGAAATTATAATTTTGAAAAATAATAATTAGTTGTTTTAACAAGGAAAAATAATAATAACAAGGAAAAAAAATACTTACTACTGTATAAACATTGAAATATTTATTCATTTAAAGAGGAATTTTTGTTGTAAATACGCCACTTGGTATCAAATTAAGAAAAACATGTTTATAAAAAGAATGATGGAGTGTGTTTTGGTATTTCCTGTCTAATTAATAGAGCACTTTCCGAGTAGGTTGCAATTGCAACCTTTGACTGTACAAAGTACAAAGAAGTGGTCCGTGTGTTGAAAGTGAAATAAGTGTTTTAAATAAGTTCTTTTTTTCTAGATTATATTTTTATATAATTTTTGGTAGTTGGGAGTGTGAAATTGCCACTGCCTTTACTTAATTTTCTGCCATTGCAAAGTCATTTTTATTCTGTGTGTTGTAGATACTCTCTAGGAAAGAAATAGAGAAAGGTTTTCAATTAAAAATTATGGAGAAAGCAATTGAAAGACAGAGAGTTCTTCTTGAACATTTACAACCCAATTCTTCAAATTCAGCTTTTTTATCTCATACTCATCAATCCACTGATCTCTCAGTAAGTTTATATCTTCATGAAATTTTAATATCATTTCAGTATCTCTATGTATTTATGTAATGTTCTGTGTTGGATCCAATCAATCACTGACACGGACACAACACTGGTTGTAGTCATGTTATAATTTAATGATATAATTTAATAAAATTAAAGTGATTGAATTTAGGATGCATTTGTTAATTTACATATTTTAAAAAGTGATTTTGATATTTACTAATTTAAGATTTGTTTGTTATGAATTATTAAATAAATAATTTTGATATTTAATAATTTAGAAATTATTTGTAATAGATTTAAAAAAAATGGGATGATGTTTTTTGGGTTTATCCACAGTAGTGAAAATCATTTTTTTTTTAAGAAATTTATTATAAAAAATGATTTTTATAAGAAAAGCAGAAGTTGTTGTGTTTGTTTGTCACAGTGAAAATCGTTATTTTAAAAGCAGTTATAAAAAATGCTTTTTCCCCTAAAAATTTTGTTTTGAGAAGACACGGCGAACTTCTCATTTTTGTAAATTATTTTAACATTATCATTTTTGTAAAAAATTGTAACAAACTTTTGAAAGTGATTATTTTTTTTGTTAAAAAAATGATTGTTTTTACGAAGAAAGCCATGACAAACGGACCCTTAATCACACGTTTCAGTGTCTGAATGCCAAGACACCGTTAAACACTGGACATACCTTCAATCTAAAGTGTGTGTTACATCAATTATAGGTTTTGAATTGAGTGTTTTGGTTTCCTCTTGCAGGCTTCATTCTGTTCTGCTGGGCAAACAGGTGGATCTGAAAATGATGTTGTGATTGTAGCGTAAGTTCTTCCAATTATATGACAAAATAAATGTGAACCTATTGTTTTTTTCAATTCTTTTTCACTTTTGTTAAGGGCAGTATGAAATTAACTTTCTGACATAAATTTTACTGCAATAATGAATTAATGATCAGTGCATATCGTACCGCCATTTGCAAAGCAAAGCGTGGGGGATTCAAGGATACCCTTCCGGATGATCTACTTGCCCCAGTTCTCAAGGTAACTTCTTTCATTAATCAATAAGTGGGCAGTTGCTCGAGCTTAGCAGAGTGAGAGTACTTAAACACTGCATTGTACTATGTAACCCTAAAAATTGTATATAATTAAAAAACTATAGCACTCACTTTGCTATCAGAGACATAGACACAATTGGTCAAGCTCTGTGATTAATCTTTTGTTATCTTGTATGCGTTCATTTATCTGATTTTTTTAATCGAATTTGTTGTTCTCATAATTGGTTAATAAGAAAAAGATTGGAAAGGATAATGCCAACTACCAAGTTTAAAGAGTAGACTAGTGAACATTTATAACGGAATTCATCAATAGTGGTTGGGTCTACCAAAAGAAGTTAATTACTCATAAGTCATAACGTGCGAGCCACTTTTGAAAATTGGAGATACGCTATGTTTAGTGTGTCAGACGACTCTTCGAATAGGATTGTTTGTTGTTTGTGGTATCTGTGTTACTGTTTAACTATTGAGATTTTGGCATAAATCCATACTTACCCTAACTTCAGAAAACTAAATATTTAATTTGGATTATGATTGAACTAATCACAAAAAATGGTTTGTTTCAAAACTATCTTATGCTTCATCTGTGTTTTTGTTTCTTTCTCTGTAGGCTGTGATAGAGAAAACAAATGTGGAACCAAGTGAAGTAGGCGACATTATTGTTGGCACAGTTTTAGGACCAGGGTCAGAAAAAGCAACAGAATGCAGAATGGCGGCATTTTATGCTGGTTTCCCAGGTAAATTTTCTAGTCTTTATTCATTCATCATGATAACAAGTAACAAACATGATAAATATGAAATTTCTGAATGACTAGATTAAATGTTGAACTCATGAGATGATTTCATTTTATTTAATCCTTAATATTATATTAGTATGTAGCTTAGCTTGGTTTCCAATATATATGATTAATCTCCAATTTTAATTCAGAGACTGTGCCACTTCGAACTGTCAATAGACAATGTTCATCTGGACTTCAAGCAGTTGCTGATGTTGCTGCTTACATAAAAGCTGGTTTCTATGACATTGGTAAGAAACTTAAAGTGATTCTGGATTCTATTTGAATGCTGTTGTCCTTGTAATTTTGTGGACTAATCTTCTTCCTCTTATTTGATGAAGGAATTGGGGCTGGATTGGAGTGTATGTCACAAGATAATATTTCGAGGCTTCGCAATATTAACCCAAAGGTACATTGAAGTTGCATTTATCAAATTCTTAATAATTAACTTCTTCAATTAGTTATTGTTATACTTATGTCTGTGTTTGGTTTTGCTTGTGAGCAACTTATTTGAGCTTATCTACTTGTATAAGAACTTGCCAGCGTGTTTAGGAGAGCTTATGAAAACAACATAGAATATGTTTCATCAGTTGTTTTTAGCTTATTTTGATAAGCTCTTCTGAATAGCTTATGAAAACAGCTTGCTGCTTATATGAAAATGATTTAACCAAATTTTTTCATTGATTATAGAAATAGCTTGTGCATAAGCACTTAAATGATAAGCTTTGAATTAAGCTGTTTATCAAAACACACCCTATGAATAAGAGGAAAGGAGGACTAGTGAGTGTTATATTTGGTTTTGGAGAAAAATTTGGAGTCTGAGAAAACTAGGTCTCTTCATTACCTTGATTGTAATGAAGTTTTCTATCTATGAACACATAACTAGTTCCTATCGATTCCACATTTTTCCTTTGAAACTTGGTTTACTTAGTTTGAAGTTTTCATTATTTTAACAGGTGGAAACCTTTGCACAAGCCCGGGACTGTCTTCTTCCTATGGGAATCACTTCTGAAAACGTTGCTGAACGTTATGGTGTCACAAGGCAGGAGCAAGATCAGGCTGCTGTAAGCATGAAATATGCATTTAATTTACAATGAGAATCTATGAAGAGATTATCAGGGTGAATTAACTCTTTTTAATATGTAATTAGGTTGAGTCTCACAGGCGTGCCGCGGCTGCAACAGCAGCTGGTAAATTCAAAGAAGAAATCATTCCAGTTTCTACAAAGGTAAGTTCCAACTGCTAAGGTGAATTTTCTTTTTAGAGTTTTTAATATTATTCTCATGATTATGTTTATAAAGATTGTGGATCCTAAAACTGGAGAGGAGAAGCAAATTATTGTTTCTGTTGATGACGGTTTCCGGCCAAACGCAAATTTGACGGATCTAGCAAAGCTGAAGCCTGCATTTAAAAAGGATGGAACCACAACTGCAGGTACTCAAGAAGTGTTTTTCTTGTTAATTTTGTTATTATAATGGGAAAAATCTTATACCTTGTGAATAGGTTTCATCTCTCCCTATTTTTAATTGCAGGGAATGCTAGCCAAATTAGTGATGGTGCTGCCGCGGTGCTCCTCATGAAGAGAAGTGTGGCTGTCCAAAAGGGGCTTCCTATTCTTGGAATCTTCAGGTGCACATTAGTGATACATAATCATATTTCTCTAGTACAACCTCATTCTTTATTTTCTTTTTCTTCCTTTAAATTTTAAATCAGTGAATTCAATGTTGTAGGAGTTTTGCCGCCGTTGGTGTTGATCCTGCTGTCATGGGTGTTGGTCCAGCTTTTGCTATTCCAGCTGCAGTGAAATCTGCTGGTCTTGAACTTGGTAACATCGACTTGTTCGAAATCAATGAGGTAATGTTTTAGCAGTTTTCATGATAAACAAACAACTTTCAATTTCAAATTTGCTAATCATTAAGCAATTTGATGCTCTTGTGTGTAGGCATTTGCATCACAGTTTGTTTATTCATGCAAGAAATTGGGTCTTGATCGAAGTAAAGTCAATGTCAATGGTGGTGCAATCGCTCTTGGGCATCCTTTAGGAGCCACAGGTGAAGTTGATATATTTTGAGTCTTTTCTAAATAGCGTATATTATTTAATTATGTGAAATAATTGTAATCGATCCATTAACCAGAACTGTTAAGTGTAGAATATTCTATTTACGCATATCAGCGTTTGTACTCTATTTACGTTTCAAAATTAATATTCACTAAAATTATTTTCCTGCTGCCTTTTTATGTCAGGTGCACGCTCCGTTGCAACTTTGTTGAATGAGATGAAGCGTCGTGGCAAGGATTGTCGCTATGGTGTAATCTCAATGTGCATAGGTGAGTTGTTCTTTTGACCTTTCTCTAACTCATACCAAGAAAAGAAAATATACAATATGATTTAACTAAAGTAAAAATGATATTCTCTTACAGATGTTATTGTTTAAAAGCCCAAGTCCAACATCGCCTAGAAATATAACTTAAATAGAGCTTTATAAAGCTTATATAATCCTGTTTTGTATAGTGGAATGACACCCAAAATCAAGATGGTTTGAGGGTTATATGGCCAAGTTAGTGATTATAAATGGTGGGAAACTTTCCCTCTCATCTTACTGGTCGGTTTGTAGGATTGTTCTCCTGCACACTCATTCTAGTAGATGTGTAATTGCATAGAAAGTAGATAATTTACCGTAGTACCTGAACAAGCAGTTGTGTCATTATTTGGGAGAACTTATGAAAACAACATTGACATATCTATAAGGTGTTTTCAGCTTATAGCTTTTATGAAAACAACTTGTGACATGTCCATAAGGTCTTCAGGATGCTTGAGAAAACAACTTATAAGTTTTACGAAAATAGTTTGACTTTATTTAATTTTTTATTATAGAAGCAGTTTAAATTGTTTATCCAAAAAGGCTTTAAAAATGGTTTGCTAAACAAGTTAGCAGATTTAATTTAAGAAACAAATGTTTCAGAATAGGGAAAAAAACAGTTAAGATGCACAAAAGAGAGGTGTTCTTCTTACTTCTTACCTATCATGTTAAAAGCTAAAAGAAAGTGTGAGTAAACTTTAGTGCTTTCTGTGGAAATTTATTCCATTTATTTTGTTTAAGTAGACTATATATACCTAAGGAGGAAAATAAACAGATAATTAGAACCTGAATGTGAGAGTTTATGCTGTTATACATTTCATTGCTTGCTAACATTATTGAATTGTGCATCATTACAGGTTCTGGTATGGGAGCTGCTGCAGTATTTGAAAGAGGAGACTTTTGAGAATTTGTGGAATTTTAGAATGGTTTATAAGATAATTCATTTACACAAGAAGTTGTGAAAATGAAATAAGGAAAATAAAAACAAAAGTAATGAAGGATTCATGCAAAAGAATAGAGAAGTGGAACATCAATGCATCATGATTCATTCATGTCTAGATGAAGTAATTAAATTGCTCCATCTGTTGCTTTTGTGTATGGTTGAGATTTTTTTAGTTTTTGATAAAATTATTAGTCTTTTCTGGTGATGCTTTGAATATTCTTTATCTCATTGGTTATATTTCTCTTTGCGTGATAAATAGTTTAAGTTATGATTGAAAAAAGTATTTAATGGAATTTATAAAAAGACACTTGAGAAGAAACAAATGTTTGCTCACTCTATTCTTTTAGTTTAAATATGTTAAATAAACCTGAATCCTATAGGATTTAGTGGTTGGTTACTAAAAGATTTGTAAAAAAAAATGTTGCATGTTTCCTCTTCAATTCACTTTTAGTTTGTATTTAAAATTCATAATTTGAGTTGTAACGAGAAATAACACATAATTGAATTATTATCAAATAGAAGATTTGTGAGACATCTAAAGCGTTTTTATGAAATTCATTATATAATATAGGTCTAACAATTGTCAATATCATCAACTAATATAACCAATAAAATTATTTAGAAACATCCAACCAAAGCTATGAGCACAATCATTCCATCAAAGACCATAAAGAAGAACTAAAGAGCCAAACTCCTTAGAATTTTGTAATCCAATGACAAACATATTGCAATTATCCCATTTAAAAAAATAAATACAAAAATGCAAATCTTCTAGTTTCATGTTTTTAGTCTTATATGTTTTCAATAATTTGTTAGTCGGTGAATTTAAGAACTTTTACTTTTGATGTTTAATTTGTTGATTTATCATAGGTTTTTAGATTATAAAATATGGATTTTTGAATGATAATTTTAATATTTTTAGATGATAAAATATGGATTTTTGAATGATAATTTTAATATTTTTAGTGAACTCAATTATTGCGTATTTTGGTTTCTTAAATTGTCTTTATATTTATTACTTTAATATTATTTTTGTGAATATTTAAAATAAAAAACTAGTAACGGGTCAATCTATCAATCAACTTTAAAAAAAGTGCGAAGTGAAATTTGCTATTCTATATTTATAATTGACTTATTTCACATTTTTTTGACCGACTAACAACGAAGTGGAACGAATTAAGATAGATGAATCTGATTTGTCATCCTTAATTTAAATAACTAAAATCTTATTTTATAAATCTAAAGAACTAAATATATCCATCTTTGTAATTTTAATTACTAAATATTGCTTGACTAAAAAAAAAAAAAAAAGTAGAGAGAAAGTTTGGAATAAACAAGAGATGGAATAAAAACAATCCCTTTTAAAACAACTCCATCACACCTTATCAATTAATACAATTTGAAAATGTGATAAAAAAATCTAATAAAGTTGAAACAACCCTACCAAACTTAATAATCCCTTTCATTTATCATTAACTAACATTATCAACTACCTTTAATAAAAAAGAAATATTGGTAAGAAAAAGATATCCACCAATGCAACAAAACCATACATTTAATAGTCACATTTAGTCGTGACTTATCTTATGGTCTCATCATGGAACACGCAACTCCGACTACACATCCGCCACCGTTACCCCTCTCATCTCCGCCTTTAACCGCCGCACAAATTGCCATCCTAACAGAATCGCCACCGCCTTTTCCAGGCCCTTCTCGCTCCGTTGACCTCTCTCCTCTCCAATTCCTACTCAGCCTTTTTGCTATCATTACCATGCCTGCTTTGATCTACACCTTCCTCTCAGCCTTTTGTTTCCCGTTTTACTGCCGGCGACAGGAGGAAAACTCCGGCGATGACACTATTAACGGCGACGCTGCTTCCATCTCTGATTTCAGGTACCGGATGGAACCTCATGTGAAGGAAATTGGCGACGAGTGTCCCGTTTGCCTGTCGGCGTTCACCGACGATGAAAAACTCCGGAAGTTGAGTTGTTGTAAGCATTGTTTTCATGCTGATTGTATTAATTTGTGGCTCAGAAATCACTCTAGCTGTCCGATTTGCCGTGCCTTGGTTTCCGGTAAACGCCGGAGTTCATCGGCGGCTCCGGCAAGAGATCACGATCTGATCCAGGGTCTTCCGGATGCTTCCGCTTTAGTATGAATTGTGTAGCCTCTTAATTTTTTATTATCTATGTATTTTTTAATTTTAGAAAGAAAATTATTAAGTGTAAACACGTACAGTCAAATGATATCATGAAAGAGAAAATAGAGTCTGGTGTGATAAAAATGACATCTTAGTGATTCGAAAGAAAAAGACAGAGAAAGAGAAAATGAGATATTGAATATACGCTTGAAAATTTAAAAGTGTCTAACTATCATTATTGTTTTAAAAATAATAATTGTATTTTAAAGTTTTATATACTAAGAGATAAGTGAATTAGATAAAAGGTGATAAATGAAACAAAATTTTGGTGTAATTATTTGACAGAGCTATAACACACATTCTTCCAATTCCAATTACGATCAATAATCGAGATTATTTTGTGTGTGTGAAATTTGAATTGATTAATTTAAAATTAATAGTTGAAATTCAATAGTGCGTTTAATAGTATGATTTATTAAGAGAAATTGAGAGTTGAATTGATTTTATTTTTTTTCATACACAAAAGGGGTTAAAAACCCCAAATAAAAAACAAAAAGGAAATCTAAAATCCTCTCGAAACGAGAGTACCAGTCTAGTTGGCAAGCAAAGCAAAAAAAAGAAAACAGAATCTAAAAAAGAGTCATAAATTTGTAACAAATAAGTTTGTTATAGACAAATAAGTTTATTATATACTCAACTTAACTAAACCATCCGTCACTTTATTTGCTTTACGAAGCCTATAAGTGAATTTCGCTTGGTGCAATTGATTTGCAATTTTCCTAATAACATAGACAATGGCATGACACGGGTGAAAAGTAAGACATCCTTCATGACGTGGGTACCAAGCAACAAATTTTTTTGATTATGTAGGCCTATTGGTAAGAATTTCATGTGCACAAGCTTTAGTTTAATGCAAAGTAAAAGTTGACTGCATAAAAATTTAATTATTCTTAGCTCTCCAAAGACAAAGGTCAGCAAAAAGTTTTCCTTGACAATAAATTCAACTTAAATATTTATTTTAAAATTTTGAATGAAATCTATTTATATCTCTAAAGAATTTATTTTCAACAATGGATAAAAAGAGACCTTGTACTAATAAGTATATTTAGACATATTTTTCTCAATTGCATTGGATATATGATATCTAATATTTTTCTCCAAATACTAAGTTGTTATTATATTAATTAGGCTTAAGTTCTCCAAAAACTACAATTAAGTCTATTAATTATCAACATAATTTGTTCTTAAAAAACTGTTTCACCACTCTTCTACAATACTAGTGGATTTGAAGGAATTTTAGTTGTGTTTTCTATCTTTTTAGCTTAGTTCTAAATCCCATGGAGTGAAACCTTAATTATAATTATCTTTCTTTCACTGCTAGATTCCTAGGTTAGAGAATGGTGATTATAAATTAGAAACATATGTAATTTCGATCGATGGTTTGATGTATTTATGAATTGGACTCTCACATGGTGATTTTAGATTCTTCAAGAGATTTAACACTTTTTCATTCTAAAGGTTGGATTTGAACCTATAATTTCTAGTTAAGTTGGAAGAGACATTTAATGTGTCATCCAAATGCTCTTGAGTGGAGGGAGTAGTAACTAATAAGTAGGATATAAATGATTACCTTACTTGTATAGATAAATTAATAAATATGGAGATTATATATTCAATCACGAGTAGTGCTAATAATATTCTCTTTTTCCAACATTCACTTTCTTATTTAATAAAATACACGTGGGACTCATTTCCAAAGTTGTGGGACTTACATGTATTTCACCCAAAAAGAGAGTGATTGTTGAAAAGAGACTGACGCTAATACTACTCTTCAATCACACAAGCAAGGGGAGTTAGATGCACCAAGTAACAGAGTGCCAAACTACCAATAGTCCATACAAGAACATGAACCATTTTCAAAATGGTGAAACCGTTTCCTATCTCTAATAACTATCCTACGCTCATAAAATTTTGAGATTAACTTCATTGAGGAATGACAATCATCACAAATTCTCAAGTTTTTAACAATCTGAAGGGTTGTCTTTGGAGATGTACTAATTAAACCAAATGCAACTGCAATCTTCTCACTATGGTAGTGCAACAAACTCTCTTTATGTTTCTGGTCCATCTTAACCAACACTTGTGTAGTATTTGGCATATGACCAACCAAGCTCAACTTATTTGAAATTTCCTTCAACATTGAGTTTATTTCTTTGGCTCTAGGATGAGAATCATCTTCAACAAGAAACTCGTGTATAACACCATCGATTTCGATCCAACTACATCCAGGGTCTTTCCTTATATCCATCTCTTTCATCATCAACCTCACCTTGGCAACACCATCCCAATTTCCCGATGCGGCATACAAATTTGAGAGAGCCACATATGCTCCGCTATCATGAGGAGCAAGTTTCATCAAAACCTCGGCTGCACGCCTACCAATTTCGACGTTTTTATGCATCTTACAAGCACCAAGCAATGCCTTCCATATGACATCATCTGATCTTATTGGCATATTCATTATTAGTTCCTCGGCTTCTTCTAGATAGCCAGCACGTCCCAGAAGGTCAACCATACACCCATAGTGTTCTATCCTTGGCTCTAATCCAACCCTATTAACCATATCCTTGAAAAATGATCTCCCCTTTTCAACTAAACCTGCATGACTACAAGCACTCAAGATTGCTATGTAAGTAACATCACTAGGTGATACTCCACTTCTTTCCATCCTTGAAAAACAATCCAACACTTCTTTGGCTTTACCATGCATAGCAAGACCACCGATTACAGCATTCCAAGCTATATAATTAGTTTCCGGCAGCCTCTCGAACACCTGAACTGCCTTTTCAATGCTCCCACACTTAGCATACATATCAACAAGAGCAGAACCAAGAACCTCATCGATCTGAATCCCGTTCCTCTCCGCATACAAATGCACCCATTTCCCCAATTCAAGTGCTCCAAGCCGTGAAATTGCAGGCAACACACTAACCAGAGTCACCCGATTCAGCGATACATCTCCCATCTCCATCATCCTACGAAACAAGTCAATCGCCTCCATAAAAAACCCATTTTGAGCATACCCAGAAATCATCGAATTCCAAGAAACCACACTTCTTTGGTGCATTTTGTCAAACATGCCCCTAGCAACATCAAGTTTCCCATTTCTTACATACCCATCAATCATAACATTGCATAGAACAACATTACCCTCTTGCCTTCTCTTATCTCTCACTATCACTCCATTTCTACTACTCACAAAATCAACATTCCTATGAAACAAAACACTAGCATTCTCAATACTCCCACACATAACATACATCCTAATCAAATTACTAATAATAAATTCATCATCAACAAATCCAAACTTAACAACCAAACAATGAATCTGTTTCCCTTCTTTCAACCCATCAACAACAGAACAAGCCTTCAAAACAGAAGGAAAAGTGAAGCTATTAGGCTCCACAAAACCATCAAACAACATTCGACAGAAAAGCAACAATGCTTTATCAGCATAACTGCTATCAGAAAATGCCCTTATGACAGTGTTCCATGCAAAGACGTTTGGTTGAGGCATTTGGTCGAACAGAGAGAGGGCATAAATCGGGTCTCGAAAAGCTGAGGTGGATGAGAGTTTGAGAAGCTCTGTTGATACTGTTGGGTCATGTGTTTGGTTTGTTTTGATGAAAATGGCGTGGAGTTGCTTTAATTGTTGTATTGTTTTGCAGTGTTTGATTTGTGGGATTAGAGTTTGTGGATGGTGGTAAGGTGTTGTTTGGGGTTTTAGCATTGGATAATTCATTTTCGTAAAGAAAGAATAACAAGAAGAAGGAGATTGGTAATGGCTGTTTCGTTAACGTAAGAGATTTTGTCTTTCAAAATGCTATCTCGCTCGTCACAGTTGCATTTTGGA
This sequence comes from Cicer echinospermum, assembly GCA_002896215.2. Classification (NCBI taxonomy): domain Eukaryota; kingdom Viridiplantae; phylum Streptophyta; class Magnoliopsida; order Fabales; family Fabaceae; genus Cicer; species Cicer echinospermum. Next base: position 22,079 of record PGTU02008990.1, read on the forward strand.
TAAAATAATCTCTAAATTTGTGAATAGTTAGAGTAAGAGATTTTTTATTCGTTTGATTTTTTTTCTCCTTATTATTGTTTATTTTGACTCATCTTTTTTATTGATTCAATTCATAAATATCTTAACTATTTATTTAGACGTCAAAAGTAATAATAGTAAAAAATGAAATTTAATGAAACTCAAATCTGTCAAATAGTGTTATATATGGATGAGAAAGTAGATACTAAAATTTAAATTTGTCCTTATATTTTTAAGGCTTTATTGCAGTTTTGAACCCCTATTTTAGCTGATTCGCAAAAGTAGTCTCCCATTTTATTTCTCCCCAGTTTTGGTCCCTCAAACAGAATTTTGGTCTAAAACTTGATGAAATTTCATTTTTTTTGCAGTTATTTAAGTCGCATCATGCCTCAAAATTTCATTTCCAACAATTGTATCTATGATTATAAATGGTGTAGTACAATTTAAAAAAATAAAATTTCATTAAGTTGTTGACCAAAATTCTGTTTGGGGACCAAAGCTGGGGAGAAACAAAATGGGAGGACTACTTTCGCGATTCAGCTAAAATAAGGAGACCAAAACTGCAATTAAGCCTTCTTTTAATGAAACTCAATTTAATTTAAGGCGGATTATAAATTAGTTATCAATACATTAGTTGTCATAAGCACATAATTAAACATTGTAGTTTTCATAAACACTAAAATACTTCATCAATGTTGACCACAACAATAGCTCCAACAGTCGCACATTCCTAGCGGATGCTTCATCACACCATCAAAAAGAAAAGGTTGAAATTTGAGGTGATTATAAACAATATGTTTAGCTGAAAGAGGTTTTGCATGGAGAATAAAGAAGTTTTGTATATCCTTACTCCTATAATTCATATTTTCTGATGAAGATTGCATGTTTATCAGCTCAGGAACAAAATATGTGACCTAAACTTAAAGATTTTATGCAAGTTCAACTTGGAGATAAACTAGAACCTTAATCCTATTTATTTGATTTAGGGATTTCAATTTTACATCCCAAGAGTCCACTTTATAAGAGTAATGGTTATAGCTTAAATTAACGTTTGGAGAATAAAAAGATAAACGTGATTCACTTAAAAATGATAAATGACAAAATTGAATTAAAAAAAGATAAAATATGAAATTTTAAAACGAGCAAAAGGTAAAAGGCGAAAAGTGTTTGTTTATTCTTAAAACTTTTAAATGTTGAATGATTTTTTTTTATAAGTATAACATTATAAAAAATTCTACACTAATATTTAAACTTTTTTTTTTAATTTGAGATAAATTAAATATAAGTATTTTAAATACTATAAAACTAAGATAAAAGTATAAATATGTTAGAAATTGAATTTAAACTCATTTTTGTGAAGGAACTTTAGACAATGTTGTAGAAAAAAAATCATTTAAAACACTACGCGAAAAAATGCATATTACAGCGCTTTTTTTAAGCCATTTTACAACGCTTTTTCAAAAAAATAAGCGCTGTGGAAACGAGCGCTGTAAATGATACAAACAGCGCTTTTAAAAAAGCGCTATAAAACATGTAAATACAACGCGCGTTGTTATGCACATTTTACAGCGCTTCTTCACAAAAGCGTTGTAATATGCACCCCATAACTCATATATGGGTGGCATATTTCAGCGCTTTCTCAAACAAGCGCTGTAGTATGCCAACATAATTTCATATATGGGTGGGCATATTACAGCGCTTCTCAAAAAAGCGCTGTAAAATGCCCACCCATAATTTTCATATATGGGTGTGCATATTACAGGCGCGCTTTCTCAAAAAAAGCGCTGTAAAATGCCCACCCATAATTTCATATTATGGGTCTGCATTTTACAGCGCTTTTCTTGTACATTTTACAGCGCTTTCCTCACGAAAGCGCTGTAAAAGGTGCACCATTAAAGCGCTTTAGAACAACATTTTACAGCGCTTTGTAAAAAAAGCGCTGTGTAAATGTGTGTTTTTTTTTTTTAAACGCTGTAAATTAATTATTTGAAATGAAAGCGCTTTTTAGCTTTTTATGGCATTTTTTTTAAAAACGCTGTCTTTTATCTTTGTATCCAAAATTATTTTGATCCAAAATCACTTCACAATCAGTAGAACAGAACATATTATAGAGAATCAGTAGAACAGAACATATTATAGACAATCAGTAGAACAGAACATATTATAGACAATCAGTTCACACAATCAGTAGAACAGAAATCAGAACTCTGTAACTTTATTAACATATATGTAACTCTGTAATTTACAACCTAAGTAACTACATTCAGATACATATATACAACCTAATATTACAACCTAATTCCTACATTTCAGATACGTATATATATACCTAATTTACAACTAAACTACATTCAAATCCATTATATAATAACTAACAGATCCATTATATGCATATAATAACTATGATCATTTACAACAATAATAACTATATAATACATTATATGCATATATTGTGTCCTATGATAATTTCATATAATAACTAAACAGAATATACATTATATGCACTAGCTACCATATAATATTCAGATCCCTGTTGCCCAGCAGCAAGCTATTTCCCAGAAAATCAAATAATTTTCATGTCAAGCACGTACTGACACCATTCTTCCTTTAATTCCATCAGATCTTCCTCAGAAATATGATGGACTGGAATTGGCAAAGTACATGCAATATAAAAATTGAACATATTATATTAAGTTAGTATCAAATATATAGATAATTTTATATATGAAATCATATAATGCAAATACCGTACCGTTTCTGGATAATAGTTTTATTCTTCTCAACAATCTCCTTCATGAATCTCAATATGTAGTACCCACAGTCGATGTTATTTGTTTGACGAGGGCACTTTATGAGATCCATGTAATGTTATTAGACTTCTGCTTCGACACTTTAGCACCCTCTTTGAGCTCGATAAAACTTTTAAGGCACTATCGAATGAATAATGTGATATTAGAGCATGAATATTATATATATATATATATATATATATAAATATATATATTATATGTAAGAAATAAATGAATATTACTTACGTGTCGAGCATAGTCTTTATTTCGGGGTGATTGGTGTAATCGCCGTGCACGGATCCAAATATGTATATCACTTCAGAGACCGCATTGATTGCAAATAGCACCCAATGTGCCCTAACAACAACAAAAAATTGGTTAAGCAATTTTTGTTTATAGACAACTAATAAATTAAATTCTCATAATTAAAAAAGATAAAATTACGTACCTGAATTATATGGTGCCAAGAACAATTTATCACTTTCTTTATTCCTAAAAACATATCTACAATGTAGTTTTTTACATTCTCTGGATCGAGTTTCCACATCGACATCTTATGTGGAGACAAGAATGAGTATTTATTTGACAGTTTCCTCGTGACACGACCTTTCTCGTACAAAAACTTCAATGAAAATTTAAACTAGATTAATTTACCAATACATTTAATTAATTACAAATAAATGCAATTAAAAGTATTTTTTACCTTATGTACAAGCTGATTACAGTAGCACTCAGCTCCTATGTTCGAGAAGTTCGTACATGTGCTCCTTTTCGAGGTATTCAATATACTCATCTCCAAGAGATGTCTTTATTCATTTGTACGATGGGCAATCGTTGCTGCTGCCCATGTTCCTTTTTATTTGGATGTCAAGACACGCCCCGTATTTACCAAGGCGTGGCTGACTCTTTATTAGGAGCAGCAGCAGCAGCGACCGATTTTACCCGATCCAGATTTTTTGTTGCTGCAAGTTTGGCAGCTTTATTACCCTCCAGCCTTTGTAGTTTGGCAGCCCTATTAACCTCCAATTTTTGAGGTTTGCTCCCTTTTTTTGGCTGTAGGGGTGGTTTATTTATTTGGACCTACAAAAATGAGGTAAAATGTTAGTTTATTGAATCTGAAAAAATGAAAAAACCTTAGGCAATAAATGTGACAAACCTTTTCGGGAGATGTAACTGATTTGTCCTTGGGAATCTTTTTTTTTCGAGGGCAACAAAGGTGTGTGGGCATGCCACGTAACTCCAATAGCGTCGATTTAAGAACTTCATATCTCTCCATCGTTGTCCGGTATGGCCAACGGTGCAGTTGGTTCGAAAGCAACCGTAGGCGATACTTTGACATGGCCCGCGGGGATCGGAATATTGTGCAAATACTTCTCCCGAAGTATTGTACAATATTCCTTTTCCCACCTTCCGTTGAGTCGGCGAGGACAAGTATAGGACACATGTAGTGACACCCTACATCAATAGTTTAAAACATAAGTACAGTTAATATATAAGTTTGGTTTAATACATAAGTATTACATAAAGCAAGTAAGTAGTAAGTAATTAATTACCTCGGGAATACTCTTCAAACGACGTTGCAACTCCCAGTTTCACTCTCCATTTGTATTTCAGGTTGGAGTGAACCAGAAGTTGCTTGTCTTATTCGTATTCACCAAGAGTGCCACTTGCTTCGATAGGATTCTGAGCTTCTCTAATACTTCCTCGTTGGATAGGTTTTTGCGGTTCTCTTGAGGAAAAAGCTTTTGGGAGTTACGCCAAATCCTTTCCCCCTCACTCGACCGGAATACTCAGGGACATTAAACACTTTCCAAGAATGTCCCTTGCACGTATCCTTGTTGCCCTCTTGAGTTTCAGAACTTTGTTCAATAAGTTTCCTAAAATACATGTACATTAAAAAGTAAGTTCAATAGCATTTTTAAAATACATATATAAAAAATATTAAAGTGATAATATACTTACACAAAGTTTACAAACTTTCTTGACATTTTCATTATCAAGCCACTCCTTCTTTATTAACGCGCTTTCTTCCAAATATATGACGATACCAAGGGTTGATCGGCTTGGGTGTCTTTCTCTATTCGTTAAAATCATAAACAAATAGATAACAAATTAGTTACACACTAAGTTTATAAAATACAAATTACTTCATTATATAAAAGTGATGTTTAATTACTTTACAATTTGTTGTTCAGAGGCGTAGCTTCCCATCACGTGATATTCTTGTATGCGGTGTTTTGGGTTGCTTGCCCGTTCGCCGTCATCTGGAATGACATTCAAGTAATATTTTGATTACTCTTTTGTCATTATAATTTTTTTTTTCTGTAAAATACATTACTTAATGTTTCATTGCAAGACACTTTCTTGATGAGAACGAAAGTCATATGTTTGAGAGTTGCTGGAAAAACCACGTGATTTAGATTCCCATCTCTTCAAATTCTATCTAAAGATAGAGAAGGGAAACACAAATCTGCTGAACCCCAAAGATATAATCAACATTATATCTCAAAGGAGAATGGAGTGCAATTTGTTTCAACGTTCTGACCGGCGTTTGTCTAAGTTGATTAATTTTATTTAGCATTTGTGTTTTATTATTCATTATCGTAGCGTATTTTTAACTTTTTTAACAATTGCTATTTTTTTTTATATAAATTTAGTAAGGCAAATCTACGGCGATGACTCTCCGTTATGCTCACCTG
>PGTU02008994.1:0-12359 GCA_002896215.2 Cicer echinospermum
GCTGAATTCAGAGAGAGAAAGGCAAAGAGAAAAGTGAGAGAGGAAGAGCAAACCCTATTTTCGCATAAAACAGAGCAGCTGCACTAGATTCGCGATTTCTCCTTCGTTCACCGTCGGATCGGGCTGAAATGTGGACAGCAGGTTCGTGACTCGTGGTACTTCATTCTGACCGTTTGGATCGTCGATCAGAGGTCTGAGGTGGGAGAAATTGAACTCGGACAGCAGCAGTTTTTCTGGTTTTTTGCTGAACTTTGTTCTCAATTTCATGTTTGTTTTCTCATTGTGTTGGCTGATTGTTGTGCTAGTTACCTTGCTGTTTTTGGCTGGTTACTGAGCACGAAATTGTGCCATATTAGAAACTCTTTGTACCCATATTTTGATCATAGTGGAGCTCTATTACTGGCTTGATCCCGTGGTTGTTTACTTCTCACATTGAGAAGGTTTTTCCACGTTAAAAATTATTGTGTCATTTGTGATTGGTGATTTTAGTTGCTGTGATTATTTGTTGATTGCTCCTCACAGATTCTTGCAAGTTTGGGAAATTGATTATCCGCTGCATATTGCTCTGTTAGAGTTGTTATTATATTTGTTGTTGAATTTCCCATCAGAGTGGCATCAGAGCTCTTTGGTTAAGGGGCTGTTTGACTTGTTTGAATGATGGAGGCAAATACAAATAGAATGATTTGTTTGAATGGCACTAATTATCACTTATGGAAGGGAAAAATGAAGGATCTGTTATTTGTGAAGAATTTGCATCTTCCTGTGTTTGCTACTGAGAAGCCAGAATCCAAGACTGATGAGGATTGGAGCTTTGAACATCAGCAGGTCTGTGGTTTTATTCGGCAATATGTAGAAGACAATGTTTATAATCACATTGCTAATGAGGAACATGCAAGATCCTTGTGGAAGAAGATTGAATCTTTGTATGCTTCTAAATCAGGGAATAATAAGTTGTATTTGTTGAACTCCTTGATGAATTTGAGGTACAAGGAGGGGACTTCTATTTCAGATCATTTAAATGATTTTCAAGGGCTCCTAGATCAATTGTCAGGTATGGGTATCAAATTTGATGATGAAGTGTTGGGACTATGGCTACTGAATACTCTACCAGATTCTTGGGAAACTTTTCGGGTTTCAATTACAAACTCAGCTTCTGATGGTGTTGTCTCTTTGCAAAGTGTAAAGGGAAGTGTTCTTAATGAGGAGATGAGAAGGAAGGCACAAGGTACTTCATCTCATTCCGAGGTACTTGTCACTGAGAACAAGGGCCGAAGTAAAAGAAAGGAACCGAAAGGGAATAGACAGAATAACAGAAGTGCGAGTAGAGAGAACAACAGAAGTAAGTCCAAGTCCAGACACAAGAATGTGGAGTGCAATTATTGTCACAAAATGGGGCACATACAGAGGAACTGTTTCATATGGAAAAGGGAGAGCAAAAACAATAACAGTAAGCAGAGAGATAAGAATCATGATGATGATGACCGTGTTACTACTGCTAGTTATGATGATCTGATTATTCTCCGTGACTATGACTCAGTCAATCTTGTATCAGATGAGAGCATGTGGATTATTGATAGTGGTGCTACACTGCATGTTACACCAAGGAAGGAGTTCTTCACATCTTACACTTCTGGTGACTTTGGAGTGTTGAAGATGGGTAATGATGGTGTGTCCAAGGTAGTTGGTATTGGTGATGTTTGTTTGTAGACCAACATGGGAGTGCAGTTGTTGCTTAGAGGAGTCAAACATGCTCCAGATGTTCGCTTTAATTTGATCTCTGTGCAGATGCTTGATGATGGTGGTTATGATAATCACTTTGGTTCAGGAAAATGGAAACTCACCAGAGGTAACTTAGTTGTGGCCAGAGGGGAGAAAATTAATAAACTGTATTGGACTAAAGCATTGGTTGCTAAAGACAGTGTGAATGCCATGGATATGGAGGCTTCTTTGTGGCACCGCAGGCTTAGTCATATCAGTGAAAAGGGGATGAATTGTTTAGCTAAAAAGGATGTACTTCCGGGATTAAAGAGTGCAAAGTTGGAGAAATGTTCTCATTGCATGGCTGGTAAGCAGACTAGAGTATCCTTCAAGAAACATCCTTCCTCAAGGAAGTCAGAGTTGCTTGAATTGGTGCATTCTGATGTTTGTGGTCCGTTGAAGGTAAAGTCAATTAGTGGTGCACTTTACTTTGTTACTTTTATTGATGATTGTTCCAGAAAGCTTTGGGTCTATGCTTTGAAGACAAAAGACCAAGTTCTGGAGAAATTCAAAGAGTTCCATGTTATGGTGGAGATACAGTCAGGCAAGAAGTTGAAATGCATTCGTACTGACAATGGTGGTGAGTATTGTGGTCCATTTGATGTTTATTGCAAGCAGCACGGTATCAGACATGAAAAGACTCCTCCTAAAACCCCTCAGCTGAATGGTTTAGCAGAGAGAATGAACAGGACGTTGATTGAAAGAGTTAGGTGTATGCTTTCTGAAGCAAAGTTGCCTAAGCATTCTGGGGTGAAGCATTGTTACATGGCATGCATGTATATTAATTTGAGTCCTGCAGCTACTTTGAATGCTGAGGTGCCAGACAAGATGGTTTGGCAAGAATGTCAGTATGATCATTGCGTGTCTTCGGTGCAAGCATTGTACATTCCAAAGATGAGAAGATCCAAGTTGGATGCGAAGACAAGACAGTGCATCTTTATCGGTTATGGTCAGGCATGAATTTGGCGTACAGCTGTTTATCCAGTGAGAAGAAGCTGTAGAAGCCTGATGTGAAGTTCATGGAAGACCAAACCATTGAAGACATTGATAATGGAGAGACTACACTTGAGATTGATAATGGTTGTCTGTGTATCAGTTCGGATGCCTAACATGATCTGGATCTGCTGAAAATAATGTTCAGATGATGAGCAACATGGTGATGTTGGGTGATCAGCGCTTGGAGATGATTTTGATGTCCTAATGATGATGCTGAAGAAGAACATGAATGTCACAGAGATGGGATCTTGGTGATGTCCTGAACCACCTCAAGCTCAATTGGAGGTCTACTAGCCGAGAAACCATCACCAGTATCCTTCTGATGACTATGTTACCTGACTGATAGCGAACCTTGAATGTTCTGATGAAGCCCATGGAGAGTGATGAAGAGAAGTACGCTGGATGTATGCAAGATGAATGAAGTCTTTGCATGATAATCACACTTTGTATTTGGTGAAACTACCTAAGGAAAGAAAGCTTTGGAAACAGGTGGACTCGAGTGAAGCAAGAAAGCAATTCTACATCTCAAGATATAAAGCCAGAATTAGTGTGAAGAGGTTTCAGACAGAGAAAGGTGTTGATTTCAATGAGATTTTTTCTCCTTGGTAAGATGTCATCCATTAGAACTGTGTGATTGGCTCTACTCTTGTTTGGAGATACCCAGCAATGGATGTAAAACTGCTTTCCTTCATGGTGATTTGGTTTGAAGCAGGCCCCGTGTCAGTGGTACAAGAAGTTTGAGTCAGTTATGTGTGAGCAAGGCTACAGGAAGACTACTTCTGATCACTGCATCTTTATTAAAAAGTTTGCTGATGATGATTTCATTATCTTGTTATTGTATGTTGATGACATGCTTATTGTTGAGAAAAATATTTCCATGAGTAACAGGTTGAAGAAGCAATTGGGCGAGTCATTTGCCATGAAAGACATGAGAGCTGCTAAGCAGATTCTTGGTTTAAGAATCATGCGTGACAGGAACAAGAAGAAACTTTGGCTGTCACAAGAACACTATGTTGAAAGAGTGTTACAGAGGTTCCAGATGGAAAATGCTAAGGCTGTAAGTACTCCTCTTGCTACTCATTTTAAATTGAGTACTAGTCAGAGTCCTACCAATGAAGCTGAAAAATCAGATATGCAACGAGTTCCTTATGCATCTGCTGTGGGTAGTTTAATGTATGCAATGGTGTGTACAAGGTCTGATATTGCACATGTTGTTGGTACAGTTAGTAGATTTCTGTCTAATCCAGGTAGAGAGCATTGGAATGCTGTGAAATGGATTTTGAGGTATCTTCGTGGTACTACCAGTTTGAGGCTTTGTTTTGGAGGTGATAAGCCTACTCTTGTGGGATATACTGATTCTGATATGGCTGGAGACATTGATTCTAGAAAGTCTACCTCAGGCTACTTGATTAAGCTTGCAGGGGGAGCTGTGGCATGGCAATCCAGATTGCAGAGGTGTGTTGCATTGTCCACTACTGAGGCAGAGTTCATTGCCATTACAGAAGCATGCAAGGAATTGTTATGGTTGAGGAAATTCTTGCAGGAGCTTGGTTTTGTTCAAGATAAGTATTTGCTATTTTGTGATAGTCAAAGTGCAATTCATCTTGGTAAGAACTCAACCTTTCATTCTAGGTCCAAGCACATTGATGTTAGGTATCATTGGATACGTGATATTTTGGATGTTGGGTTGTTGGAATTGGCCAAGGTTCATACAGATGATAATGGTGCTGATATGATGACCAAGGCATTACCGAGAAGCAAGTTTGAAACTTGTTGTGAGATCGCCGGTTTGGCGGTCACCTCCACATAGTTGTGAGGGGGAGATATGTTGGGTTTTGGGCTCCCTTCCTATGTGGAGAAAGGCCCAATATGTGCAAGTCCATGTGTCTCACTTAACCAAGTGGAGAGAGGTCAGATTAGTGGAGGTGTAAGAGCTGAATTCAGAGAGAGAAAGGCAAAGAGAAAAGTGAGAGAGGAAGAGCAAACCCTATTTTCGCATAAAACAGAGCAGCTGCACTAGATTCGCGATTTCTCCTTCGTTCACCGTCGGATCGGGCTGAAATGTGGACAGCAGGTTCGTGACTCGTGGTACTTCATTCTGACCGTTTGGATCGTCGATTAGAGGTCTGAGGTGGGAGAAATTGAACTCGGACAGCAGCAGTTTTTCTGGTTTTTTGCTGAACTTTGTTCTCAATTTCATGTTTGTTTTCTCATTGTGTTGGCTGATTGTTGTGCTGGTTACCTTGCTGTTTTTGGCTGGTTACTGAGCACGAATTTGTGCCATATTAGAAACTCTCTTGTACCCATATTTTGATCATAGTGGAGCTCTATTACTGGCTTGGTCCCGTGGTTGTTTACTTCTCACATTGAGAAGGTTTTTCCACGTTAAAAATTATTGTGTCATTTGTGATTGGTGATTTTAGTTGCTGTGATTATTTGTTGATTGCTCCTCATAGATTCTTGCAAGTTTGGGAAATTGATTATCCGCTGCATATTGCTCTGTTAGAGTTGTTATTATATTTGTTGTTGAATTTCCCATCAGGATAAACTATGTTTTTTTGTTTATGCTATTTTGCTAAATTGATTTGGAGTAAGGTACATCTTTGGTTGGGTATTCATGAGTTACATGGATGTGTTAGAGATTTGATTAAAAGAAAATGTCACAATTAATTTGATTGTTGGAGCATATGGATTGTGAGAACAACAACATTGGTTTAATGGAAGAGGTGTCTTATTGTGCTTTGCTGTTGGATAAACATTTTAAACTCCTTCTTGGTCTTAGTAGTGATTAGAAAGAAAAATATATCACATTGTAGGTTGTTTCTTGATCTCTAATCATTAATGTATCCAAAGTGATTAAGATAATGTTATTATAAATGAGTTAGTAAGAAATTAAATACCTAAGTTTTATTTAAGTCTAAATGATGATTAATTTGTTTTACTAATATTTGAGTTATTAGGAGAAGAGTTGATGAATTGATAAACTGCTAAATCATAAGTGAAAAATTGAAATAATTTGAGCTAAAGAGGCCCAATCTTTAGTCCAAAAAAGTAATGAGCACAAGATGTCATGCTCTACTTAGTGTGCAATTTAGACAAGAATACATTGAACAATGTTTTTTGGAAGATATGGTAAATCGAAAGTTGATATATTGTTTTGAGATGTGTGGTTTTTTGATACCACTTACCGTACTACTAAATATAATTCGATTTGTGTTTCTTTTGTTGTTGTAATCATCATCGGCAAAATGTCATGTTGGTTTGTGCTTTGTTATTCGGTGAACTTCGGTTTCTTTTAATAAGCTATTAAAGTGTTTTTGGAGAGCAGCAGAAACAAACAACCAAAAACCAATCTTTACAGATCAAGATGCAGCCATGCTACAAGTCATCGCGTTTATGTTATGGGAATATATCTAGAATGCACCTTCACATTTAAGCAATCTTAATTCTGATAATAAGTTAAAAGTTTGTTTAGAAATGTAACAACAGTGGAATAGTGTGCTCATTGAATTCAAATGCACAACTAGTGAAAAACCAATGGGCACAAAATGATGATACTGAGTATGTTGCAATTTGTAATCCTCTACTTGCAAAAACTAAATCAATGTCTAATACTTGCAGAAAGGACATTTCGAAAAATGAAACGATCAACATCAAAAGAAAACAACATAAAACTGAGTTGTTTGATTATCTTTAAAGTATACTTTTTTGATGATATGTTGAATTCATTATTTGTTATCATATTTTTATCATAAGAGAAAAAAACAAAGAGGCTCGCCTTCTAATGTTCCCTATACATCTTTTTGTGCAACCTTTAGAGTTTAAAGTTATCTGAATTTCTGAATAGTTTTTTTCAGTTACATATAATTTCAATTCATATGACAGCATTCTTTTACATAATTTAAAAGTTTGATGTAGCTTTCATCTCTATTTATTCATACACGAACATTAATCTATCTTATTTTAAAAGTCACATTTTTCTTCAATTAGATTTTTAAATAAAAATGACGTACATATTAAATGATGTACATATGATTTCAAGATATAGAATCTCTAGATTAAATTAGCATCATGTCATTAAATTAAATTTCAAATGAAAAAAATGTCCGAAGTTAAAAAATTTAAATTATAGAGTTTTATTATGATTTATGATTGATAATCATTCTATATTATCTGTATCATATATCACATTATTTAAATCATGTCATATCATCATTTTTTAGTTAAAGAAACATGATAATGGACAAAAACTATCAGATCATAAAATAAGGAAGACCGATTTCGTAAACTAAATAAAAATAGATAGAATAAAATTGCAATTAAGTTTAATTTAATAAAGATTACCCATCCTTAGTTGGAGTTTAAATACTTCATCGATTCCATTTACTAGTATGTTACAAGAAAATAACTTATATAATTATTTGATTCAGGTATGTAAATAACTAAAATATACCTCTGATTAAAACAAACATGCGTGCTTGGGTCAAGTATTAATTTCTTTGCATGCGGGAATCTTCATTACAATTGGTTTCTTCAAGCCAGCCATTTCCAAGATAGGCAAGAACACTAGAGGTTATGATAGCCTAATTTGGATGTTGTTTTTTATTTTAAGAAGCTTGGATCTTCTGTTATGCAGTGGTTTGTTGTTATATTTGTTAACAGATGATATAGGTTAATTTTGGTTCTAAGTTATGCAGTAATTCTCTTTAAGAGAATAGAAAGCCAATTTTGGTGGTTCTGTCTATGTGGTGGCAACTCCTATATTATGTTGTGGTAGCTTTTATTGACACCTCTATCAATATGCTAATTGTACCACTTTTTTGGGTCTGTTGTGCTCTCATTTTATGTATCCATTTGTACCCCCATTAAAATGAGTACATGGCAAACACGCTACTCTAATTGTGCCATATTAAAATGACACGTGATATATTAATAAGTTAGTCCCCAAATTTATATATGTTGCAAACTCAACACAAAAAATAAAAATTAAAATAAAAAACTATCATGGAACCACATGATAAAATAAATGCTTTTATTGATTGACAACTCCTACAAGAGGAAAAAAAACTTCAAATTTATTCACCTTCTCAAATACATAAAAGGACCTGATAATAAAAATACACACAATGACAAGGATAAACTAATTAAAAGTATCACGGGTAGCAAGTCTATATGGACCAATTTTGAATAAAAATTTCCAAGAAGGCATAATTTCCAAATACACCTATGTCTTGTTCCTCTGCCTCGTGCTTCTCACAAGGAATAAGTGATTTCTTGATTTCGGAAGCTTATATTCATCTACCAAGCAAAAATCAAGCTGAATTGAGAGGAAAATAGTGCTACAGAGCACAAACAAAATCCAAAGATCCATTTGCTTCTCAATTATATTGGAAAATAATGAGAATCCTAAATGCAAAAATTCCTAGACAATCAAAGTCACAAACTAAATCAATCTTCCTCTTGGAAAACTAACTTGCCAAATATCAATAGCATTCTCCAGAAACAATCATCTAACATACCAAGTTACCATTGTGTTATTCAAATACTACCATACATGGTTGATTTAACGGAAAACAATGTAGTCACAGCACCACAGAGGTACAACAGCTCACAGGCTACATAGGATCCACTATATAATCATATGTACAAAAATATTGCAGAGAAATAAAGGACCACAGCACCATTCCTTTCCCATTGTCTATTAACCAACCAATTCTTAATTTCTAATAGAACTGTTTAATCAGTGTCTTCTATTTGTAACGACGAGCAAGACATGGAGAAGACAAAAGGATATATAAGAGAAGAAAAATATAGAGAAAATGAGTGTATGATGGTATGGTTTGGTGGACTATAAGCCCACTGTTCTTTTATCCCAATCAGAAAAATTTACAAAAGATATCAGCAAATAAGTTACCCTTCATTTAATTCCGTTTCATATAAAAGCTTTTATATTAGAAAGCATTAAACCAAAATCATCTTAGCATACAATAATGATAAGTTGTACTATTTTACCAATAGAACAGAATCAGACAACTAACTTAAAAGCACCTCTCCATCAGAGCATATCTAATCAAAATAAAGTTATTTAATAAACTTGTTTACTTCTTCCATCTACAATTTGATAACTTCCAACATCTTGATTCTATAATATGAATCCAAACAAGATAGACCTTAGAGTAATTCTTTCATCAATCCAAAAAATCAATTTCAAAAAAATAATTTCAATACTTCAGTTATGAATATTTGCTACAAGTCAAGACCAACTCAGTACCTGGGTAAAATGAGCAAAAAGGCAACTCAATTAAACCTTTGATGTATGATAAGATTTGGTTGATTGTTCAATTTGTTTTTTTTTTTCCGTTTTAATTATTAAGTTGCTTAATAATTAACCAATTAATTTATTTTTAAATTGATTTAATTATCCAATTAAATTTTTCTCAGACCAATTTCTAAATATAAATTATATATTAATATAATATATATATATAAATTTAATTACACAACTAATTAATTACTTTCTCCTTCTCAAATATGTCACTTTGACAATTCTATATAAATTAAAATATATTATTAATTTTGCATAAAAAATAAAAATTATAAGTAATTTTATAAGAATATCGAATGATATAAAAAATATAAATTAAAAGAATAAAAAAAAGAGAGTGTAAAATAACATAATAGAAAGAAAAAAGGTATTTATACTTAATTGTATTGTAAAATGATATATAATTTAAGATAAAATTTTGTTAATGTTGGATGATCAATATCCATCATTAAATTTTTATCCTTCCACTTTTTTCTTGATTTACATCCAATTCAAGGTCCCTACAATATCCAATCAATCAATCAATCTCTCTTCAATCATCTCACTAAGTATTACAATATAAGTCACTAACACCGAGTATTGCAATTTCAACTGTTATTTTATTTTCGATAACACATCCTATAAAGTAGTATATACTCCTAATAATAAAAAAGTAATATATTAATCTTAAAATTTAATTGATACACGAGGAATAAATATTATCGTATAAAATTTTTAATATTAAAATTATATTAATTTGTATATAGTTATTTTTATTTATACTTTATTACAGAGAATATTAAAAAAAATAGTTAAATTAAATTGATGTATTTTATGTCAAATTTAAAATGGACCAATTGGATATTGACAATATCCAATCAAAACTTGAAAACACATTAATGGACTGACTTATTAGCGGATGATGGTTCAAATGGTTTGGCTAATTGGGGTTGATAAATCTTATTATCATTATAATCATTGGAAGGATATATGAGTTGAAGATATTGGAACCACCATTATTTGTGTTACTTCAATAAAAAAAAATATTTATCACAATTTTTGTTTTATACAATTAAGTTGCAAGGTTCACTACCTGTGCTTTAGATAGTATCCTTGTGCTTTGGATAGTTGGAATTTTGTTGGATGAATAGAGATGCAAATATTAAAAATTAAATAATCTTATTTCAATTGCTTTTGTTACAATTGGAATTTGCATAAACATACTTTTAATAGTTATAAAATTGCTAAATTATAGTTAAAAAATTACTTTTAGCATGTCTTTAATTTGATAGAAATGATAATTAATTTTAAAAAGATTGATTTTAGTTAAACGTGAGACGAATGTGACATAAATTTTGTTTAAATATGTTTGAAAATTTTTTTTTATCAATTAATGTAATTTGAATGGTTTGTATCAAAATTGTTTTTAATTGAATAATTACCAAATAATATCTAATTTCAAAATATAATATGCTTATGTTTATGTTTCTTTAATTATTTTACCTTATATTTAAGGATCTATATAAAAAAAAAATTATAAATGCAGACTATGTGTGACAAGTTATTATATTTATGACAAGTTATAATTATAGCTATTTTTGTTTTTATGTCGAAAACAAAAAAAAAATACTTTAAATTTATTTTAGGTTTATATTATTATTTTGTAGAACTATAAGGATGTAAAAGCATCCTATAGATACAAAGAATTTAATTAAGATACAAATTGACATGAAAGAAAATATAAATGATAAATACTTTGTAGAATTAATTTACTTTTAGTTGAATTCACCAACTTTTAATGAACTCACCACTATTAAGATGAGAATCTATCCCAAGAAAAAGATTATATTTCAATAAATAAACATCTGATTGGACCTTATTTTTATATATGCATTAAATTATATAAAGTTGTCATAGATCTCTTCGTTTTTGTATATTTATTAGAATTAGAATCTGCCATATATATTTTTTTAATTTATGTTGTTCAATGTTGATATCACTCTAATTCAAGACCACTCATACTTCATGTTGGTTTAATTCTAAAGTTTATAATCAGCTCTGTCGCCCGTGATAAAATACCATTGCAAAAATATTTGCTGTCAAAATTTCAGCTCTTTTAATGTTAAATTAATTAATACACAAATGGCAATACAATTTGTATCAA
Organism: Cicer echinospermum; assembly: GCA_002896215.2. Classification (NCBI taxonomy): domain Eukaryota; kingdom Viridiplantae; phylum Streptophyta; class Magnoliopsida; order Fabales; family Fabaceae; genus Cicer; species Cicer echinospermum. The sequence goes on from PGTU02008994.1 coordinate 11,223, forward strand.
TTTATGTGTGAAGCTCCTTCTTGCCCACAGTACTAAGCAACTATTCTAAAATAATAATAATAATAATAATAAATAATTATAATAATAATAATAATAATTAAAATAATAATAAAAATAAATAATAATAATAATATATAATAAAATAATAATTAATAATAATAATAATAATTAATAAAATAATAACTTCATAAATCCCTAACCACTAGTATAATAATAATTAATTTCATCTATGCCTTTATTTTATTTGAAGTTCATGGACACGTCTTCTCCTACACTTTGACCTTCTTCTTTTGTCAATCAACATTCTTAGACATATCTTCTTTTCAGTTATAACAATTTGTCTGTATTAGGGAATAAAGTAAGAGGACAAAAATAAAAAGTATCTATTAATTAATATTTGGATACTAATGAAAAGTAAGGAGAAATATATTTTAATCATTAACGAATATATTCTCAACCACTTTTTATCTTAATCATTAATGAATATATTATCAAAAAATTTACTAATTAATTCAAACTAAGTTTAAAATTCAGTTTTGTTTTAAATAGGAGTTGTTATTGTATGATTTCATTAATAATAGTTTAAGATAGGCAAAATTTCCGATTAGAAATTACTAACTGATTGAATTGACATGGAATATTATCTTACAAGTTCTTTAGACGAGACAAGAGATGAAGGTGATGTCTGAAGACATGTGATATCTGATCAACATCTGCGTTGTATTTAATGTTGTCCGGAAAAAAATAAAGAAAATATTAATTGAAAGTTTCTCCATTTGGCATTATGTCATTAATCGATGAAGTAGAAAAAATCTATAAATTAGAACCTAAGGAGCCACTTAGTGCATTTCATGTCAAAAAGATTGTAACATTAGTTCATTACATCAAGAAAATTAAAATTTAGTCTCAAAAGTTTTAACAGATACTAATTCTTATATATATATTTAAAACTATCAATTTAAGTTATTTAAAATTAATTTTTAAATAAACAACTCATTAATTAGTCTCTCCTTCTTAAGTATGTTTTCTTTTAGCAATTTTAAAGACATCTCAATAAAAAAATATTTATTGCAACAAGTTTTTTTATTCAATTTAAGTTGCAAGGTTTCTCTATTTTTATCTGCCTTCGAGATTAAA
>PGTU02008999.1:0-11091 GCA_002896215.2 Cicer echinospermum
TCCAACCATGGCCACTGAAGTACAGATTGTGTGTCGATAGTGGCCCCAGTTGCTACTCCGAGTGCGTTTTTGTGTGTCTTGCCAGCTGCACAAGGAAATAAGGTCATAAACAAAAAGTACAAAACAAAAACCACCTACACCAATTAAGATTGGAAGCCATAAAATCTATACGGAAAGCAGAAACTGTACAAATATTAGGGTCGTTGAGAGCAGAGAGTTTGCTTACTGCAATCTGTCAGCAATCTGGCTTCGTCGCCCCAACTCAGCAAGAATGTAAAATAAAAGAACTGCATAAATTAGAAGAAAGTGTTAACAACACAATTATCATCTTGAAGTCGAAAACTGATTGATGGAAGACATTTTTTTAAAAAAAATGATGCAGAGTTGTACTTACCTCCAAAAATATGGGTGTACAAAATCTTGAAAGAACCGCCTATACGAAGTTTTCCTGTCCACTTTCAAGTTTTTCTTCAACCTAGTTAGCAAGAAAAAATTTCTTAACAATTTTCTTTAAACTGAACCAAATACGTACATCACTTAACCATCTAATCCCCTGCAGGTAGAGCATGTTCAGTAATTAATTGAGCCTCCTCCCCATGGCAAAGTGACCAGGTGGCAGTAACAAGGGAAACCAACAACCAGCAGCAACCTGAAACATTGCATATATATCAAGATTCTAGATCTTAAAATATTTAAACAAACATCAAGGTCAGTCATCGTTATATTTGATTTTTAACTAACACAAATAGGGAAATGTTCAAAAAAATGTGCCATCTAGAATAAAGGCACTGAAAGAAATACATATGTATGCCCGTACAGGTACGAAAAAGCCATAAAAATAAATGCAGAGAATTGAACTGTGGACAATATCTGTTATATAAAGTGTGCACAAAAGCATACTTCTATCCATTTCTTCTTCTGTGAAGATTTGGATCTGATCTCCAAGCAAGACAGCAGTCTTAACCCAAAGACAAAGATAAGAACTGCATATGACATAAAAAAAGGATAGCTTAGCCTCACCTGAAAAAAAATTTGAACTTATAAATGAAAGTAGCAAACTATCCATAAACACAGATAATGCAATGGAAATTTGGAAACAATATAGTATAGTCAGTAATCCTGGAGCGCGAGGCATGGAACTAAAACAGAAGCAAACACAATGGATAATATTGAAACATATAACAATAGTTACATGGACATAAACAGAACACGTGAAACCAATGCTAATCATGGTAGCTTTTGCCACAGGTGCGGAGTGCAGACTCAGTCATTGTAATTCAAGACAGCAAAGACATTATCACTGAGAACCTTTTACCATGTAGCAGCACCTATTTGTATGCTTCTTTGACAATCAAATTTGGCACAATCCTATCCTAGTCCTGTAGAAAGTACCTAATGGCACACATAACCATATAACTTATAATCCAGATAAACGACTTGATAATAGGAGTTAGAGCACCGAGAAACATAGTCTCATATACGTTGCTATAAACCAGTCCATCACAATACCATGCAAAAATCATCCCAAAATGAGAACCAAAAAAGCAGGAACTTTGAAGCTAACACATTACTGTTGCACTTACAGTCATTATAATCAAGGCAGTGAGTGCTCCAGACAAGACAATTGACTTAGGGTGGCGCATAGCCATAAGAGCTGCTATTATAAATGTCTCATCCCCAATCTAGCATGGAAAAAGATTTCAATTATAATTCATAAATCAAACGTAGAAAAGATGAAACAAAAGCATTCCTAACAATCCCACTGCCCATACTTGTTACATTATAGCTAGAGCCTAGTTGGATAAAATTCTCAACAAGCATTTATGGAAAGAAAATGTTAAAAGAATCTACCAACAACTATTAGTTTTTTAAACAACCATTTCGAATAAGTAGAAATTAGCTTCTGCATCTGAACTTTTTCAGAACATCTCTCTTTTAACTTCAACATCTAGAAGCTTATAAGAACTTTTTCGTGAGTGAGTGTACTTATTAGTTATTATAATAGAGAAACTCGTAAGCTAGAGTGAAATAGCATAATTCATACTGTAGCTTCAGTTTGATAAACTTAATAGTTAGACAGTTCAGTTAGGTTAGTCTTAGTTTGCAGAATCAAACACATATTTACTAATCGATTTCTTTCCATACAAAGCCACACTACTTTGAGTCATTCAATCAATGTCAGTTTTCTCGAACATACTTGGTCTCTTGAATTCCTCTGCCCTGAATCACATTTTACAACTCAAATTTCTGCAGAATGTATAGCAATTCAACAAAAACGAAACCAAAACCAAAGCAAAAACATCTCGCCTTCTGTAAAAAAATTGGTATCAAGGCGATAATTGCTTAACAACTCTAGTTTTCCTACAACACAAGCTAATGATTTAAAATAGGTAGTTAAAATTGAGCAATGTTATGAGAACATGAAGGTTTTGTTAAACTAACACTCACTTGACGAGCGCATCATTTGAAGTAACTAGCAAAGAAAGCATCGAAGAGTCGCCAACGCCAGAGGAATCCAAGCTAAGAGAAGAACCGAACCATTCTCTATATCATTCAACGCAACCTGTCCAATGACATTCGCAAACACATTCATTTCCAGTTTCTAGCATCCGATTAAGTTTCTCAACAATTTAACACTATGAACAAACGACAAAAAAAAGAGGTTAAGATTCTCACTTTGGGCGCGACCGAGATCCACAAATCCACCGGATTCTGCCCTCTCATTGTGAGGCCAGAGATCCTATGCAATTAAAACAAACACATTATGGCGCGATTGAAGATTGAAAACGCGTAGACGGAGGGAGAAGGAAGCTGACCTGAGCGAATGTTTGAAAGAGAAGCAGAGGAGAAGAGGAGATGAAGACGAGAACGTTATTCTCGATGATTGAATCGCAGAGAACATTGTGAAATCTGTGACGGTTGAAATTTGCGAGGGAGAAGAAAGGAGAAATTGAAGAAAATAAATAGAAAAAGTAATTAATATTTATTATTATATTTAATTCGGTGGATTTTGATTTTTTAATAAAAAGAAGAAAGTTAGAAGGTGGAAAGATCACGGGATCTGGTTATGGTTTGATTCGGATCTGAATTGCGATAGCGTAAATTGAAATGAAGATGATGATGGAGAGATGCAAGATCCCCCAAACACTGTTTTTGCTACTTTACGCATTTTCTACGATTCTAGTTTTTTGTGTCTGGCGTTGCGAGTTATTGCCAATTTGCCACTATCGAGAGACAAAAGCCTCATAACTCGCCCTATACCCTCTCTTGCCCGGAAGCTACCAAGCATCCCAATTCTTTCATCTGGTCGGTGTAACCAAAATGGATTTTGTTATGATTTTTTTTTTCCCTGAAAATTGTTAAGATCTATTTTAAAAGCACTTCTTAACAATTCTGAAAATAAATTTTTGTTGTAAATTTTTTTGAACTTTTAAAGATCGATTGCTGTGCAAAATTATAATAATATAAAATAATTAAACTTGGATTATAATTTTAATCTCTCTTATTATATTAATTGTGGTGCTCTCTATTTTAAAAAATAGGTAAATTTTTCATCGTCTTTTAGATTTTAAAATTTAAAAATGACGAATTTGACATTTTCAATAAACATAATATTAACTTCTATAATATAGAATTACCTAACTATATTAATTATTTTCTATATATTAATTAAATAAAATTTCTCGAAAATTAAAATCATTTATAACATCTATTTTAATTTTTATATAATTAATATTCTCACATCACAGTATCTTACTTCACGTCTAAAATTATATAGACACTGAAACGAAACTACTGGTTCTCTATCGGATTGAAAACCTGCACACAAACTTGAGGTAATTATTATTGTGTAGGAGTTGGTCAACAATGACCGTAAAGTGATGGAGGACTATATCTCATTTTCTAACGATAACACATCACCTTATTGAAGATATTTGGTTTTTTTATATACAACTCCAAACGTATTTTATATAGAAAGATGATTTGACATTGTATTTTAGATGTTTTTTTTACAATTAATTCTATTATTTTACGCTTCTAAATATACGGTTTAACTACTAAATTATTTTAAATTATTAATTTCACACTAGAAGTATAAAAAAAATTCTATCCACTTTATCAATATTTTAAAACTTATATTATATTGTAATAAAATATATATCATTTTTAATAAATACACATAATACACATTTAAAAATATATTTAATTATATAATTTAAAAAAATAATTTTATAAAATGATGTTTGTAGAAAAATTTGGAACGTAAATTAATTAGTAAAAATTTAATTTTAAACTAATATACAATTACAAAATAAATTACTTAAAATACATAAATAAATATAATTCAAATACATCTTGAGTATACTTATTTAATATGTGTTAACAAGTAAATATAATAATATTCACTTAAAATTTATATTTGAGGAGAAGTTAATTTCAAAATTGAGAAATCATTTCTAATAATTAATAAAAATAGGAAGACAGAGACCACAATTAAACTTATAATTTTTTTTCACTGAGTGTCAACTTCACACTAACAACAGCAGCAGGCCATCTTCCACACGAGCAATATGGTTCCAAATTTGTTACCACTTATTTTGCTTTGTTTTTCTTTTTTTCTTTTTTTGCTTATGCACTGCAACTGGCCAATCTACCACATGATTTATCAAAATCAAGTTATGAACCCGTGCTTATCCATTAATTATTTTAAAAAGGGAATAATTTCAACTTTATTTTAAAAAAGGGGATTAAAAAAATACAAAAACAAAAAATAAGAAACTAGTGGCCAACAAACACCACTCTTATATCTTCAAGTAACTGTTAAATATAATACAAGGTCAATAATCTTCTTACTTTTTGTTTCTCTATCTTTTGCAATTTTTGTCAAAAGTCACTCGCTTTTCTTTTCAAAAGGCAGAGGATACCATTCTAATGAAGACATAGCATAAGAGTCTCATAAAAAATTCTAGAGACTCATAATTATAGACCCCTAATTCTACAAGAAATCAGCAGATGAATTCACCTCTTTGAGGTGATTTCATTCACGACCAAATACAAAATAAGAGATTATCATAATACATCACAGGAGAACACTCAAATTTATAATAAATGTAAAATATTTAGTTACACAATAAAAAAATAATAATTTCATGGTCAATTTAAAAAATTTTGTTACACTATAATAAAACGCTCAATTTATGGCCAATTTAAAAATATTTTGTTGTAAAAAAACTCAGATTACTAATTTAAAAACTCTCACAATACTAATATTCAAATTGATTATTTATAGATTGCTGAAAAAAGCATCACAAATCATAAATATTTCTTTTGGCGGATTATAACATTTGTGGGCAAAAAACGGTCACAAATATTAGAGAGAAAAAACTCATTGAAATTTGTGGTCGCTAATACCTCACAATGAATCTGATTGATTGAAAATCAGCATAATTTGTGGCGACATATACCTCACAAAATCAGAACGTTCGGAAATCATTGTGAGTAATTAGGCCGCCACAAAATTAGCCCCGTTGGAGCATTGTGAGAAGCTTAGTGCTATTGGTCTCGTTGGGTATACAGATCAAAACTATAGTCTGAGGCCGTCAGTTGAGCGCTACAAAGCATGTCTTGTTGCTAAGGGTTTCTCTCAAACCACTTTGTATGGATTATGAAAGAACTTTTGCTCTTGTAGCAAGACGACCATTATTCGTACTCTTCTTCTTTACAGATTGCTGATTTGTTCACAAAGATGCATTCCATAACATGTTCTCGTTTTAGATTGACCACTCTCTCGACTGCTCCATGTTAATGCATCGTGAGTTTGAGGGGAGATGTTAGATAATGTTATTATATATAGTAGTAAAGGTATTTAGACATTTCTATTCTATTTATATATATACTCTGTCGCCCGGCGCCTAAAATTTCGACGTGTTTTCTCGAATTCAATGGAGTCGCCACCAAAATTTATTTAAATAGGAAAATATTGGAAAACCCTTTAAAAAATACAAATAAGGAAAAGGTCTTTGAAACCAAATTTTGAGTTCGGAAGTCAATTAATGGTAAGGAAAGTATTACAGCACCCTACGACATCCGTTAACAAACGTTACCTATAATTAATTGTGCAAGATTGACTTTAACTTAAGGTATATTATATTTTTTCTTTATCTATTGAATATGAATAACCAATTATTACTATTTTTAAAAATATGATTTTAAAATAAATATGTCTACTTACAAATAATAAGGACAAAAGAAGAATTTTTATTTATGTGCTTGACAAGAATGTGATCTTGCTCCTAGTATCTCCCGGTGCGATGGAGAATCAAAGCTACGTAGTCCTTGACTAGAAAAATGTTGATGTGTTGATTTGTTTAACAAAAATGGGTTTCGTTATAAAAAATGTTTGACAAAGTAAAAATAGAAAATAAAAGAGTTTGATTTCAATACAATACTTTTAAAAATACGAGTTTTAGACGATCGATTGTTACAACTCGCTGCTCACCAAAACTCCGGGATATAAGAATAGATGTCACATCTAATTAATCATCTAAAAATATTTTATTGTTCACAATTTTAACAATTGAGTTTCCAAAACCACCAAGTAGTACAACTTGTGTTTTAACAACTCGAGATAAAAAAGAGTTACATCTAATAAATAGTCGATTTTTAGATAGTTCATTAAAATAAATAGATGAATGAATAAATTAATAAAATAAATAAATAAAAATAAATAAATAAAATAAAATAAAATAAAAATTAAATAAATTAAATAAAGAGAGTTTTAGAGACTATCAAGTATGTGCACTTGTATCTAACAACTCAAAGATTAAAAAGATGTCACTCTAATTAATCTTTAACATAATATTTATTTGTATTTTTATGATGAAATTGATATTTAATTATGAAGAGAGAAATCTTAAACCCTTTTTTTTAAAATAAAAAAATAAATGAATAGATTTAAAATGGATTGAGATTAGTAAAATTTAAATGGATTGAGATTAGTAAAATTTAAATGAGTTGAGATTAGCAAAATTTAATGAGTTGAGATTAGTGTAAAATAAAAATGAGTTGAGATTATTAAAATTAACATGAGGTTAAAATTAGTAAAATAAAAATGAGTTGAGGATTATTAAAATTTAAATTGAGTTAAATTAGTAAAATTTAAATGAGTGAATTTAGTAAAATGTGTTGAATTAGTAAATAAAAATGGATTGATATTAGTAAAATAAAAATACTTGATTAGTAAAAAAAAAAAGGGTTGAAATTAGTAAAATGAAAAATAGGGTGAGTTTGAATATATTTTGTTATTAACCCATAACCCAGGCCCAAACTAACTAAAAAAGAGGTCCAAAACAAACAAAAAGAACCCTGTGTAGAAGAGGGGCAGCCGCATGGGTCTTTCACAGCAAAGCAAAATCCTTCTCTTTCCTTATTCCAATCTATATTTTTGAAAGAAGGAGGAAATATGAATGTATGTATCAACTTAAAAGAAGAGGAACAGAAAGCTGTAACGAAACGACACCCAACGCCGACGCCGATCTTGGTGTAAACGGCGGCCACCGCGCCAACGGGGAATGCGCCACAACGACCACACGTCGATGTTTTGACACGCAACATGTCACAGCGTTCGAATCTTTAATTTTATATCTTCTACGTTTTTGCCATTATGTTTGATTTTGCAAAAATAAAAAAATCCTAACCCTTTTTGAACTAAAAAAAAAAAATGTACAGTGAAGATGAAGATACCAATTTATTATCTAAAAAAATACCTTTGCGTTTTGTTGTTGTGTTGATTTCGTTTGCTACTGTCCTCTCTAAGTTCTTCTTTCTCCTTCTTTTTTTAGGTTATTTTCCTTGTCTCTGTTCCCTCCCCTTTTTTTTTGAATTTTTCAAGATGTATTATAGAGTCCTTTATATGCTTAGTGCTTTCTGGTCTGCATTGTCTTCTCTATCTATTTCCTGTATTGATGTTTTTTTCTTTGCTATCATCTGCGTTTTTTACTACACCTCTATGCATTCATGATTTTGGATTTATTTGCTGTATTCTGTTCTGTGCTGAGCTTTAATTTGTCCCTTAGTTATTTTTTAAACTCAAAATTTGTCTCTTTGTCTGCACAAAGTGTACCAAGACTGACTTAAAAAAAATGTTGGATGTCCTAGTTAGTTACAAAGCAAAGGTCAATGACAACTACATTTGAAACAGAAAGGCAGCAACACAATAGAGCCAAACACTGCATCAGAAACAGAGAGGCGGGAGGCACAACAGCACAATAAAAATATTGTAATTTAATTTTAGTTGGTTTAAATCTATTGTAATTTAATTTTGCCTTATTTTTAATTGTAATTTGAATTTCGTTTTAACATTCTAAATAGATTTTGAAATTGTAAAACTTACAATACATAATGAAATTATTTATGTAATATTTTATTTCCTTTTTAAATACACATTTCCTTTTATATTTGTTTTCAAAATGGACAAAATTAGGTACTACAGCTGCCCCTATTTTATTATATTTTACTTGAAAAATATGAAAATATGAATAAACAAAATGGTATTCGTTTTCATATTTATCAAGTAAAAGATAAGTAAATATAAGGACTAAATTCTCTGTCCAATAACAAACACATGTGTTAAAGGCATTTGAAATGTTAAAGTCGAGAATGATGCAAATTTTTTTAGATATGCAGAATAATCGTCTTCGGCATTAATTACCGATGCGTTAGATCGACAGAAATAAAGATGATCGTCTTCGGATTGGTTACCGATGCGTTACATCGACATAAGATGAAGGTGATCGTCTTCGGATTGGTTGCGATGCATAGATCTATAGATATGAAAAATGATCGTCTTCGGTATGGGTACCGATGCGTGGATCTATAGAATTAAAATTTGATTCGTCTCGGATTGGTTACCGAATGCGTGGATCTATAGGATTAAAAAATGATCGTTTCGATTGTTTACCGATGCGACTGGATCTATAGAAATTAAAAATGATCGTCCTCGGATTGGTTTACGATGCGTAGATCTATAGAAATTAAAAATGATCGTCTTCGGATTGGTTATCGATGCGTAGATCTATAGGAAAAATGATCGTCTTCGGATCTGACGTTAACCGATGCGTAGATCTATAGAAATTTAAAAATGATCGTCTTCGGATTGGTTTACCGATGCGGTAGGATCTATAGAAATTAAAAATGATCGTCTTCGGATTGGTTAACGAGGCATAGATCTATAGAAATGAAAATGATCGTCTTCGGATTGGTTACCGATGCATAGATCTATGAATTAAAAATGATCGTCTTCGGATTTTTGTTACCGATGCGTGGATCTATAGAAATCTAAAAATGATCATTGGTCCAATCTTGAGGTAGATAAAGAGGATAATATATGATACTGCAATTCAAACGAATAAGGTATGGAATGATTCAGACGTGTGTATGCATTGAGTTATAGGTTAAAGTGTCAATGAAGATGCATGGATCATGTGAGTATGAGAAAATTTGTGTATGGTTTTATGTGTCTGCATATAGATAAATTTTTGTTCTTTTTCTCTCTATTCCGCCGATCCTTTATGCTTTTTTCCCGTCCAAAGATCAATGGATGAATAATAAGACAAATATTGTGTTCCACAGATGACTCTTCGTATCTACCGAATGTCCTGCTTTTTTCCGAAGTGAAGCAGAAAATTCCATTGCATAAAATGACTATCCTCCTTATTATCCTTCACACACTCACATATCTTTGAGAATCAAACCGGTTCCCGTGTATATTTTCAAGTGTCAAAATTTAAAGTATTTTATATATTTCAACATCATTTCAGAATTCCAACATTTATTATTATAACACAAATATTGAGAGAAACACTCAATAATGAACTGGATTTGTATATAAAGAGTGTAACGTACAAGATCGCGATGAACAATATTGGACAAAATGTACATTCGTTTAAAAGCAAAACCATTGAGGTGTAGTTACAATGTGGGGGCGAGTATGTTTAATTTTAGGTGGAGACATAACAAACGCTAGTCATCTCGTAATTTAGGAATCCTATATAATCAGTTTCGGAATAATAATTGCGCCCTCTGAAGCACTTATTCCCTAACTTTTGCATGGACTTGCTCTTTCGAGTTTTCAATCCATCGGGTATGCTCTATTCTTGCCTAGGTCGCTTTTCAGGTTTCACTAGCGAGCTCATCACCCTTTTTAAGCATAATATTTTTTGACTGCATCTGAATTTACTGGAAGTGGAAAGTCATCTCCATCATTTGCGAGTATTTAGAGCTCTCCAGAAAGCTTTTTTACAAACATATGTGTCCTTCATAATCGGAGTCACTTTCCACGAAAATCGTGTGTGTTATGGGCAATATTTTCTTTACACCAGTCCCCTTCTTGAACTCTCAGGACGGACTTTTTTCTCGTCTGCCTTTTTAAGTCTTTTTGATTATAGCATGACCGTGACATAGAGCTATCATTCTTTTTTCTTCTATGAGATTTAATTGGATCAAATCGTGATGACCCCACTCCGCCTCTTCCAGTTTTGTTTCCATCAAGACTCTGATTGAGGGGAATCTTCAACTGTTAATGGGGGAAGTACCGCTTCCATTCCATACACCAATGAGAAAGGAGTTGCCCCTGTTGAGGTACGAACAGAAGGTTCGTCATACGCCACTGTAATGCAAAGGGAAGCATTTCATGCAATCCGTTTATGTTTCCACCATCTTTTGTATTATCTTCTTGATATTCTTATTTGCTGCTTCTACGGGCTCCATTCATTTTCGGCGATATGGCGAAGAATTATGGTGCTGAATTTGAAAACTATCACACAACTCTTTCATCATTTTGTTATTCAGATTAGTCGCGTTATCAGTGATTATTCTTGTTTGGTAAGCCATATCGACAAATCAATTCCTTTTGATGAATTTGACAACCACACTTCTCGTCCATTGGCATAAGAGTCGGCTTCAACCCATTTGTGAAGTAATCAATAGCTACCAGATAACCGGTGACCATTGGAAGCTTTTGGCCGATGAGTCCATAATAACATCCATCTCCCACATTGAAAACGGCCATGGTGATGTTAAAACATTCAAAGA
>PGTU02009001.1:0-10798 GCA_002896215.2 Cicer echinospermum
ATACTTTAAAAGAAAGCCCATCCCCAGACAAAAAGGTGCCTAAACTCGTGATAGAAACTCTCTTTCCCGTCCCATCGATCAATTGCTTTCCTGAGTACATATGCACTTGGCTTGGCCAATATTATATTAATATAATTCCTTCTTTCGGGCTTAGTCCGTTCGGTCACCTGCTAGAACTGTAACGCTTTTATTCATCTTTACTCGCTCTAATCTATATAAAAGAAAAAATCCCCATTCTCATATCTCCCCTCCCCCTCTCTGATGAGTTCTGCAGTTCAGTCTCTCGGGCAGGTGCAGCTAGGGATGGGCAGCTTCTCGGATCAACAATTGGTCATCTGTTGAATCTTTTTATTCTCAACCTTCCTTGTTCCTTAGGTTCTTTCTTCGCAAGAGTCAATGCTAATAATATAATGCAAGACTGCCTTTGTCTCGTCAATCCCGATGCTAGCGAAGCGTCACTTCGCATTGTGTAAGCCACATGAGGCGGCGGCACTTCCATTCTCGGGGGGAGGTCCCGCATGAGTAGAGGCGCGCAGGCAAGCGAATAGGAAAGTCGTCTTTATCCGCGGCAAGCATATAAAGTACCGAACAGCCCGAGGAGCAGGCTTCCCGATGCGGAACTCCATTCCTTATGGTGCGGTGTGTAGGCGCCTTATGTGAAATACGCCTTCCGACGGTGCAGAGCCTCTATTCACGATGGGAAGTAGGCAGATCATCTTTTCGATGAGGAGGACTTTACTCGGGTCTCGCCGGTGTCTTCACCAACGTCGTCACCAAGAGCCTCCCTTGCATGCATACCTGGTCGATGTCTCGCCTTCATACAAGCTATTCGACCACCCCACTGAGCGACCCATTGGATTGACCGCTACCTTTTTTTTCCTACTGGTTACTGGGGCAAGCTGTGGTACCAAGCCGAGGGCGATATCCGGTTTTTCTGTGACCGTCCATGAGCACGTAGAATGGTCGGGTCTGTGGTCGACTAGAGATAGAAGTCTGAGATTTCGATTGATGTTTCCGCTAATGGCCCCTATCGGTGTGGATGGAGAGGTCCCCAACCTTCTCTTGACCGGATCTCGGCTTCCCTCACTAGATATGGTGGATGGATCTTCCTATCTGATAAGAAGGGTTTGGCCAGAAGGAAGAGAAGCAAGTCTGATACGAGGGGTTGGCCAGAAGGAAGAAGAAGCAAGTGAAAGAAAGAAAGGTTGAAGGACATCCCTACATACGATCCCTATCTTTTTGCTGATCTCAGCAAGCAGTACCGGAAACTAGATGAACCCTATCTAGATGATCGAACCGGCCACTGGTTTAGGGAGTACAAGGTCCAGCTGGGCGATTGTTCCCGTTTGATATGTATGGAAAAGGGAGGTGATTCTGGTATCATGATCGCATACATGATGGGATTACCGCATGCCTCGTCTTCGCATTCTGCTTTACGGCAATGCTAGGCAAGGCCAAAACAGGCAGCTTCGTGGCTTATCTTCTATCTTTAAGGTAAGGTCCTTGTCTAAGTGATTCTTTCTTTTGATGAATCTGGTATAGATAAAAAACGCATCTAGGCCTTTCTGATATGAAGAGGAAATCGGGTGGGAAGAATGGCGAATTGCTCAAGTGGGACTATTCGCGATTACTAGGCTGTTCTTTGAGTATTCGAAATCGCAATAAGAGTATTCTGGGACAAGACGGAAAGTCTCGCCGTGCTCCTGTAAATCGTGCGTGAATGCTCTATGCTGTCGGGAAAGGAACGCAAAGCTAACCTTGTCTCTTCTCTCGGTATGAACTTGCTTGCTTCGGAGTGCGGGAACTGGCCACTATCGCATCAGTAGGATCCGCATTTGTTGGAAAGTGCTTTGCTGCTCGTTTGAAGGAATAGCAAGCAGAAAACTACAAAAAGGGGTAGCACATAAACCAAGCTATGATTTTCTCAATCGCATAGAAGATACGAGTCTTCGCATACAGAAAAAAGTGCTATTCCGCACGCATGAGATTCCAGAGGGTCCATTACATCCACCAACAGAGGGTCCATCCTCCACCAACTGCTATCATCCCTGGGCCGACAACACGTACTCCACCTTCCTTGCTCAGTCCAGAACCGGCATAACAGACCCAAAAAGTAATTCATTCAGGTGTCAGAAGAGTCAATAAAGGATACATTCAACTCCCTTTGGTTGATATTGACCTTGATTCCATCTTCTCTTCTATTCCGTTGAAGAAAATGCGATAGAACTCCCTGAAATAACCGGCATTGGATTCTGCATCCACCAAGTTAGCGGGTGGCTTTTCAGGCCCCTCAAGCAGGCTATTCTGAAAGACACAGATGGGCAGACGTGGAGGAACCGTTAGTGTTAAGAATAGATTATCACTAGGAATAGAGCTAATCTGCCATTGACGAGTTACGAAGAGGAGAGACAGGTAAACGGCCTATTTTGATGAAGGGAGAAGCTGTGCTATATTCTTTTCTTTTACGCCATGAAAATGGGATAGATAGAAGATAAGATCACTACTCTGCCAGTGGAGCGGATTTGACACCCCAGGATATAGCAGTTACCAAGCACTAAATTTATAAATGGGCGAAAGCCCCTTTTTGCAGAGCTGTATCTTGCCCTCTTCCTAAGATGAGTGGTTTGACACCCTTCTTCCAGGGAGGGAGTGGTTGGCCCGCGATACCGTGTGGTGGCTTCGGATTGGATTGATAGACCTGTTTGTGACTTGTCTCGCTCGAAATCCAACCTCTGCGTGTGTGTGTCTCCCGGCAGGAGTAAACTGCCCTTTTTTTAGCCCGCTAAGCAGCGCATTGTGAAGATAACAGAGCCTGGTGAAGTAGTTGAAAAGTCATGATACCTTTATTGATTCTTTATTCACCTTAAGGCCTATCGGGAGAGTGTAAAGTGAAGTCACTCACTCTCCCTTCCCAGAGCTCTCTGTCCACACGTTGGGGCTATCAAGCAGTGGAAGCAGCTAGTTCACTATCGACATTAGGCTCGCAGAGCAGAACGTCGGCGAGGCGGGATGGCTATGCGGGTAGGTTGAGTGCAAAGGAAGTCAACAAAGCAAAGAAGAGGAATTGAAGAAGATGGCGCAATGCCACTTCCAAAGGAATAGCCTTTCTCACTCTTAATGGTTCTCATTCCACAGAGGATAGGTAGCCACTCCCTAGGTCTATAAAGCAGAGTCATTGGAACGAAATTCTTTCAAGGAACTAATAGAGGGTAGGTCTTTTCCGAGAGGGAAAAAAGACTCAAATGTCAGATTGACGAATTCGTTCGTGCGTGCACCAGGTATAAATGGGCAAAGTTGAAAAGGGTATCACTGGCTATAGAAGGTTGGACTCAGTATAGGACTTCACTGGCTTTCCTTTACTCAATCTCCTTCTCCATTCAAAGTGTTGATAGAGGCTTGACGGTGGAAGTAGGTGATAGAAGGTGATGGCGAAGACAAAGAATCAGAATTGCAATCTGACCCGCTTAGTCGAGTGGGTTCATCAAGCACGTATATCTAGGGGATTCATAGCGAGTTCGATCTCGACAGCACTTTAGAGTCACATCCTAGATCTAAACGACCAAGTAGTCAGATAGGTGCACTAATAGCTGATCAAAGGCAAGATGTCATCTTCTTGAATCAGAGCTCTTTTTCTTCTCTCGACAATGGTAAAAAATGTGATCCACGGGTTGGTAACAAGATTCGTAATGTCGTTTCCACGGCCAACTCCTTAACAAAAAGCTCGGTTAGGCAACTTTCGTAGCTCTTAACTCATCGGCAGGAACGCCTCCACTCGCACTTCCTTCTTTACTCTGCAATATCAAGGAACAACCAAACCCTACGAACTACCAGTTCTGAATTTACCGATTCTATCGCTTCTTCTTCTTCGGGTTATTATTGTCTTCTGTCTGGCTGATGTGATCAGCTCTACAATCCAAGACGGGTTAACGCCCTCAAGGCGGTGTTTTTTTCTATTCCAGTTCAAGAGAAAGGGGTAGCCCCAGTCTCAAAGAAAGAGAAAGGGGGGGAAGGCACATCTGTCGGCGGAGCAACAAAACCATTTGAATCTCGATAATGAAAGTGAAATCAGCCATCCGTATCTCAAAACCATGCTTCATGGTGTTTCAGGCCCTGCAAGGCTGGTTAGACTTTCTCCTCGTAGATCCAGGGTACAATGTAAAAGGTAAAAGATACCAAAGAAGCACTCAATAGGGCTTTCAACTCGTATGGCTAGATTCTTCTTATTCAACTATTCTTTCTCGCCAGAAGGAGACGTCTTGTAGTGTTTCGAGCGGGGTAAGCTTCCCCGTGGCAACGATCACATGAACCCTAGAAAACTCTGGCTTACTCTACTAGATCGATATCTTAAGTGAGAACGAAGAAGAAAGAAGTTACTATAGCTGCACGATAAAAAAAATTTCTTCTGTCGATAGAAAAAAAAGAAGGACAAGTGGATCGTCCGGTTCAGAGATTGTATCCGTTCTTTACTCTACAAAAGCCCTCTTCGAAAAGCTGGGGGCTGGAGGGTCTGAACCTTGTGCGAACTCCATGCTTTTTCCTTTATTAGTAGGGCCCTCCGCTGATGAAGCCGAGTGCTCTGGTTACGAGGCTTAGGCTGAGGCCTTGATGCCAATGAAACAGGTATTTGAGCGGCTAACAAGTTCAATCATTTATACATAAAATTCAAACCGACAGGGGGCACTAAAACCGAACTAGGCTAAGAAGATATTGATCGGACTGTCCGTTCGTACGCCTACCCATTCGTAAATAAAAGTGAAAGGGCAAGATAGCAATCCCCACCATTTGTCTCGCCCAACTCCTGTGGGCAGATGGAAACCACGTATTCTGAACTTACCGCTTTAAGATTGCTACGATAGACTTCATCTCTCCCAGCTTCGACTGCCAAGGATCGAAAGCCTCACGTTCTGAGAACGGGAAATCACGACGGGAATTGTGATGTTCAGTTTGTCATTAATCATAGGTACATATAGGTACACTGCGCAGTCAGAGGCCTTCTAGCTACATAGAGCATGGCTTAGCGCTTTCGCGCACCATCACCAATGGAATTGTACAACCCATGTCTTTACTTAGCCGATTCCACTTTATTTATCGTTAAGTCACTAAAATGGAAGGATCTTGTGCGGATTCTGAGGCCATTGGCTCTGATGAAATGGATAGGGAGGCCGCGCCTCAGTTAAGTGGAAGAGCTAGATACTCAATCAACCTCTTCGGCTCGTCCGCCCCTTTTTTGCCCGGAGAAGGAAGCCTCCTTTCTGGAGTGCCAACTCTATCCGGTATTGCATCCTTTGATATGTCGGGGTTTGATATAAGAACTTTTTGTCCGAGGAAGGAAATGAGACTGCTCACCACTCCATCTCCATCCCGCTAGCACACTGTACGTCTCGCCGGCACTTGACTGCCTGTCCCGGGCTCCCACTCACGGGTGCTTTTGCCTATGAGCACACTAATCGAATGTGCACTCTCACTCATCCATTTGAGTAAAAAGAAGGGGTAAAAGCACTACCCATTCCCTCTTGGACACAGGACCACGCGCAGCGGGTACTACCCTGACTTTTCTTCTTCTTGATTTTTCCTTTTGTGTACATCTCCAACGGGACCGTCAGGAGTGGATCAGGCGAAAACCGATGTTAGGTCTCACGGACAAGATTGCGGGAAAGAGTGAAAAAGAAATTTCATATCATATAGTCATCTAGTCTAGAGTTTGATCGGCTAGTCTCTACCTGGCTTTTCAACCCAGGGCACAGCGCCGCCGCATAGCAAGTTGTCGATTTCCTTTTGCCATCTCCTGATGGGGCGAAGGAATCCATATCATCAGCGAACTTCTAAGCCCCATGCGTTCATCGAAAGCGCTCTTCTTTCACAGGTCTCTCATCGACACTGAAACCCTCACTTTCCCATCGGGTAGATTTTGAGGACAAAGCAATTGGAGAACTGCCAGACAGACTCCGTTGGGCGGCACAAGGTAGAGGAGAACCGCTCTGTACAAGGTGTTGATAGAGCGTCGCACACTGCTATACTTGATTGCTTAGTTCCCTCTCCTGACAGGAACTCGGGCGAGTCAATTGGCTGAGTTTCGATCTGGTCTATCCTCCGGGACTTCTTTATTCGTCAATATCTATACCCCGTGACTTTCTTGCTCGAAAGAGATTGCCAGTGGAGCCCCAAAAGTGGCTATGAAAGGGCAGCGTGGCAAGCAGATATCTTGTTGGTTATTTATCCCATGGGATACCTCCTGGCAGCAACCACAGGAGTTCATCAGCCAGCTGAGTCAACCTATCCTCTGACTTCTCATTTCGGAAACTCCTGACCCTAATCGGCGAAGGAGTCCTCCCCGTCAATGGGCTACTAGGCTAGGAACATTATCTCTTCCTTGCTGTGAAAGCCACCTACGTCTTTGTGCAAAACAAAGACTCTCAGAGGGCGAGCTAAATAGGGGCTGAAGGCTAAGCTCTTTTTCATGGCAAAAATCCATGGAACCTCCCAAACTTGGAGAACGGAGTTTTCACTCCCTTTTGGTTGTGGGCGCAAGGCAGCGCTCACTTCCATTTGTTGATTTGGTATATTAGCCCCTCTCTCTATCCGTCCGAAGTCCTTCTCGTCCTTTTCCCTTTTGGTAGCTACTTCGTCTTTCGATAGAATCTCTCTTGGAACTGAACCCAAAGGGCTTTTTTGGGCGGCAATGAGAACCTAGGCATAGAACTTGTCAGGTGAAAAAGAAAGGCATTTCTTTCCGTTCGGAGGGTTTGCAGTTCGATTTACGCGATCTAAATCTTCTGCATTACCACCTAAAGACAGGGGAACTCGCCGAAGTGGTTCCGTCACATGCGTTCGAACCAACAGGGCGTGGGACACCTTTGGGTGGTGGCGTGCTAGCAGCGCGACCTCGCACACATCGACAAAGTCCATTCTCTTTAAGTGAGTGACGTCGTCGTTATCTACGTCCATTCCACCAAGCAAACTTGGAATTTCAATATTAATAGGCAAAGCCTCTCATGGCCGAGGTCCTTGGTTCGGAAGAAGCAGCGTCTTGGACTCCAATTCCTTGCCGGGACATACACTATTATCCGAAACTCACTACCCAGTAGTAGAACCCCCCTGAAAGGCTAAATGGAAGACTTATTTTCAAGATCAGATCACTATGCTGGACTTCGTTTTCTTTCAACCGACCGAGGTCCCACCCTTTCTTCCCTCTCATTTATAGTCCTCTCTCGCGACGCTTTCTTGCTGATAAGAAGCCACCTACGTGGATGGTTGCGCAGGCAATCTTTATTCGAATTGGCCCTTCTCGTGAGGTTGAAGCCACATCACACTCTTCTCATGGAAAGATCCCCCATGCCATGCATGAGGAATGGAACACTTACCCCTTCCTTAGCCTATTTGCGAGGCAAGAGCAACTGCTTCGCTCAAAGAGAAGCTTCCCTTACTGCTGAAGGCTCGGGTTAAAAGGCGTGTGGCAAATGCTGCCCCAAAGTAACTACCAAACTTATCCCTGTGGCGGGGCATAATCAAAGACGGGTGACAGATGTTGTCGCTCAATTCGTTCTTCACCCCTCCCTGGACACAAGGCAGTTACCACTTTGCTGATTGATCGGTTCGTTAGGCTCGGGTCAGTCCCTTGATCCTAAGGGGAAGGAATCAAGCCAGAGCTAAAGGAGGCAGACCCCGCACACCACTCCACACTACTCCAAAACTTTCTGTGCCCCAGCCCCACCACTTTCTTTCCCGAATTCGATGAATCTGCATCCCCCATATGAACCAATAGTTGTAGTTTTTCCTGCTGAACCAATCCATTCAGTTTTCTCCCGAACCACAGATCCAGTTTATCCCCAATCTGAAGCGGAATCAGAAGCAAGAACTGGTCCTAGATCAAATACAGTATATAGAGCAGCAATCAGGGCCATTATGGAATGTACCAAAAATAAATATATAGCTTTTAAGCTAGCAATGAAGCAGCATATCGGCCTAGGAGGTCGGTTTTAGTCTACTTATCCAGAGGATGAATGATGAATAAGAAAGCCCATTTCCTTCCATGAAAGGAAGGTGGCTGGTCCACTGATCCGGAACGAGTGAGTCAGCCTTCTTCCATTTCCAATTCACAACGTATGAAAGGGAGACGACTGCGACTGAAGCATACGAATCCGAATTCGAAGCTATAGCTCTTGCTAAAGCAGAGTTATTTTTAGGTTCATAGGGGACGATTTTCATGCCGAATGCCTTCACTAAGGAAGGATAAAATGCTCCTCCTATCCTTTGTCCTTTGCCACTGCTCCCCTATACTTCTAATCTTTTCAAACCCGCCCGGCGAAGAAAGGAAGCAAAAAACCTAGAGCAAATTCCCCGGCTCTGAACGCGCGGCTACTCAATCAGTGGATGATGATGGAGCTTAGCTTATTAGCTCACCTAGCACCGAACTCTAAAGATGCGCGTGGCTCATCAGGATACCTTAGCCGATGCCCTACCCAAAGACTGAAAGGGAGTCACAGGACACCTTATAACTTCCAACCATAACTGTGTTTGCGTGCTGCTTCCTATCTGACCTATCCAGAAATAAAATGTTCTAGTTCGCGATACGAGCTTGACTGTCGCTCTAGACAGTAAGATTTCTGTATTAAGGAAGTCAGGGGCCTACTGATCATACAACAAATGAACGTGGTTAGAAAGATTGCACATCGATCTTCTGTACCGAAAGCTGTTCGTTGCTGCGGAACGAAGACAAATCGCCTTGGAGTGAATTCCTGCCTCCCTAAGCTCATGATGAAAGTCATTCTCATTCTGCTTTGGTTACTAGACCCCAATAAACCTTCCCGCCCTACATGTGGGAAAACAAAATCTCAGCTTGGACTAGTCCATCGATTGCTCTTCAGAGGAAGTTATGGAACTAGGTCGAATACTCTTTCCGTCAGGCTTCCTAATGTATGTGCCAAAGTACTGCTATATATACTAAAAGTAGTCTCCAGGGCCGTCGACTTTAGGTTGGTTTAGGCACTCTATATGCTTAAAGATCTGCTCCGTGCGTTCCAGAATGCTTTCCATTTATCTCCTCCACAGTACTGGGCCTCAGGATTTCCAACTAGCCATGACTTGATCTTTTAAACCGTGAATCTGATACCAACTGTCACGACGTTTCCTCAAGTCATCAAGCATCGGCCGGTCCGCTGCAGCAGAGTCAGCTTCCTTTACACTTAGCCACTTGACCCGGCCACTTGAAAGAGCACACACACATCAAAGGCAACGCCAAATCTAAAAAGAGAGACCAAGCTTTAAGACAATCAAGGCATCTTAATGAACTCTACTTCTTCTGTTACTAAAACATGACATAGTTAACTACTATACAAAGCACCTACTATCAGACTCAGACTAATAGAGTCGTGGTGTGTTATCTCGTCCAGTGCCTGTTGAGATATGACCAATTACTTTCGCAATAGCCAAGCAACCGTCAGAGTCACGAAGAATCATACGAATAAAGGTGGGGTTTCAGGTTCTGTTATCTTGTCTCTGTTCAGTATCTTTTCTTTTCGGGTTCTAACTTGTCGATTGCTAATAGGAGTAGGGACGTATTCATTTAGCAGCAAACTACTCCAGCCGGAGATCGGACAGCTCACACACTTACTTTTCGGCTGTTTTTCCAGGCGGTCAGCCAGGAATCGAGTGGGACTACGCTTCGTCTCAACCAACTCAAAGAACCTAATCCTAATCTCAAAACCAAAAGTGTGAGTCGGGATTGATTTGGCTCCGTGTAGTTCGTATCTATCGACTATACGTTCCTCACTCCACTATCAAGCATTCCTACATCTTGAATCAAGCCGAAGAGCAGCTGGAAACTACAGGGCTAGCGATAGCTTGTAGCACCCCTATCACGTAAAGCGAATGAAAGAAGCATACTGAAAACGCAACCGTCAGGCGAAGCAAGAACTTGAAGAAAAACTAAGCCGCTGACAGAAAGAAGCAACGGATTCGCGCCCCGACAACCTACTATACAAGTGGACAGATGCCGGGTGGAAGACCGTCAGGCAAGCAACTAGGAAGCGGAAGGGAAAGTAAAAAAAGCTCAAAGCAAAAAGCACTCTTGTTGAGGCAAGTTGGTTTCCGTAGACCGCTAGGTGTCTCAGGCTTCTGTCTCCTACTACTTCTCACCAGCCCGGCCCCCTAAGCCCTGACTAGCGAATACTACTTTGACGACTTCTACCAAAACTACCACTACACGTGTCCCCTTTCGAGCCCGACTGCCTACAACCACTAGGCGAGTGGAGAAAGAAGACTACTTGCGGGGACGAAACGGAAGAAAGCAAGAAGCGGAGCACTCACTACACTATACTGACAGTGGAAAAGTGCCATCTGCTTTCCTAACAAGTCTACTACTGAATACTGAAACTCGACTTGGAATCGGGAATGCACCCCATACGAGAGTGAAACCGCAGCTAGCTAGCCCAAAGCCAATCGTAGGGCAAACAGCAAAGGCTGAGCGCCTAGCGCGAAAGAACAAGCAACGGCTTTCGCGCCGTTGCGCGTGAGTCACGCGCATACGTGTTCTTGCCGGGAGTCAAATCAATGTTAGGGGAAATAGGCAGCTACAGTCTTTGTTTCATAAAAATAATAAGTGAGGTTTGGTTCAGTTGGCTTGAAGTTCATCGAATAAGAATAATACAAAAATGGTGTACGCGCCTTCACTCTGGGGCTCCGGTACCTAGCTGTTGTAAGTACTTTCTTATTTTCTTAGTATCAGTTTGAGTGTGTTCAGTAAGTCAGGTGATGGCGAAGCCCCAACTACCTTTGTTTTCAACTGTGTGTTAGCTGTCCC
>PGTU02009005.1:0-23705 GCA_002896215.2 Cicer echinospermum
ATTAACATGATAACTCCCTACTCAGTCAATTATGATAGTATTTTTTGCAAACAAAAGAAGCCAAATTGTTTTCTATTTATTGAAAAACCAAGAACAAAAAATTTAATCTTTAAAAGCTTGTCCTGTTTACAAAAGCTGAATTAAATTGTTTAATTCAATGAAAAGAAAAACATCTATATTTCTAAAACAAAATGTTTTCTTTTCTAGACTGAACAACAATTTACTAAATAGTTTCAAAAACAAAAAAAATTCAGAACTTCAAAAAAGATTGAATGAAATTTGTTCAGACTGCCAAACGCCTTTTGGGAATAGAACAACATATGGTAAAATTACCATACGAAAATGACTTTTCTTATAAACAAATCCCAAAAAAAGCCATACATATTCAATGATTATGACCAGAATCACATTGCAAAGCATAATCCAAGACATAGAACAAAAGGTCTTATAACAAAATCTAGATCGCCCTAGAGTTGTGCAGCCTTATATGTGGAATAATAATTCTGTGAAATAGAAAAGGTACACCCAGGTTATAATAAACTACAAACCTTTAACAAAGCTTTTAAAATTTGATTGTTACCCGTTCCAAACAAAAACATCTTTTACAAAAACTGCATTCCCTCATCTATATTTTCAGAAATTCCGACATAAAACGGGATTTGGCAATAAAATTGACCTAAAGACCGATATAACAACGTTCACTGTTCCCTTTTGGACAATATGAATGGAATGTGATGCCCTTTGTATTAAAAAATGCCTCTTCTGAATTTCAAAGAATTATGAATGAAATTTTTAATCTATTTTCAAATTTTCATTGTCTATATGACGATTTCTAATTTTTTAGAAAGAACCATTGAACAACATTTCAAACACGTTAGAACATTTCTAATGATCACTAAGAAAAATGGAATGGTTGTTTCAAAATCCAAAGTTTTTACTTTTTCGAACAAAATCCGCTTTTCTAGGACATATATCTCTCAGAGTACATCACCCTATTGAAAGGTCCTTAAATTTTGCGGATAAATTCCTGACAAATTCTGACAAACACAATTACAAAGATTTTGGAAGTTTGAACTATGTACTAGAATTTGTCCTAACATTAATAGGTATAACAAAACCTCTCCATGATGCGTTAAAGAAAAACTGTCCCATGGTCAGAAGAGCATACCAAAATAGTTCAAATAATCAAAACAGGTTAAAGAAATACCTTGTTGCATTTAGCTGACCACATTCAGCCCAAAAAAATTTGAGACATAGCTTCAGACAAGGATATGGGGTATCCTTAAACAAAAAGCAAAGAACAAAGAATGCATTGAACATTACATCTGCACACTAGAATGATTGCCAAAAGAATTACTCTACAATTAAAAAATATTCTTTCAATTGTATGTGCATTACAAAATCAAGCGATTTACTCAACCAAAAATTCGAATTTATGTAAATCTGCAAAAGATGTTCAAAACATTGCATTAAAACAAATTTTTGCCAAATGGCAGCAATCCTTAGTATTTTTTATTTTGAAATGGAATTTATTAAAGGAGATCAAACTCAATCGTAGATTTTCTAACCAGAGAATTTCTCCAAAACAGGACTTGAGTGATGCCCAGAAAATCCAAAAGAATTGAGGTCCAAAGGACCAACCACAAGGAAACCCAAAACCCATCTCATTCGCAATACCATCAAGTCTTGGCATAGGTTGTCGAAGAAGATGAAGCCCCAAAACAAATTCAAAAAAATGGTTTGCTAGCCAACAAATAGCTGGACCTGATATTTTTTAAGAGATTAAGACTCATTGCAGAAAACTTCAACTCCAAAAAATTGCAAACCTCCACGAACTCCAAAAAGAGATTGAATCTCTCCAAATAGAACTACCATCTTTTCGGATAAGAAAGGGGAGAATCTTCAAAACCCCTTCTCAAAAACTGATTTCAAAACCTTTACAAGAGGAACATCCCTGTAAAATAATTTCAAAACTCTCCCAAGGAGAAACTTCAAAAATTATTTAAAACCAATGATGTTCTTAGATTGCTTTGTTTAACCAAAATCTGAGTATTTTGTCAAAACAGAATATCAAAACATTTAGACAATCGAGGATCACTTTTATAATAAAATCCTCAATTAAGTCATCTCAAAATATCTTTCTAGAAGGCTGGTTTTCAAACCATGGATTTGTCAAACCCCACCTTACTATAAATCTATTCTTAAACGTACATGATCTGTAACAATTCAAGACAATCCAAAAGATGGCCCAGTACCTATTCAACTGCCAAAATCCACAAAATAATCCCACCTTCAGAATGGGGATCAAACCTTTACACACCAAACAGTTCCCAATTGATTTTTAAAACCACAATAAACCATTGTAGGACTTTCAATTACTAGACTATCAACAAGCCTGGTACAATGTTTTCGTCATTCAAAACCAAAATTTAGCCATACATGGTTATTTTCTTTAACCTTACCATGGAACTTCCAAAATCCCTCATGGTTTGCTCATTGGTGGAAATCTTTGACTCATTCGATATCTTGAAAACGGAAGTCCAAGGAAGCTTCCAACTATATAAAAACCATTACAAACCAACAACATAACGAACGCATTTGCCCCCATTTATGCTCTCTACAAAATTCCTTTCTACCATGGGTATTAGCCTGGTATTTGAAATTAGTCTGTATTTTGATATTTCAACTGTATTAGTTATTTGCAGCACCCTAAAAATAATATTATTAAATAAGATCAATAACAAAATAGAGGAGAAAATACTAAAATTCCTCTAAAAAATACCCTATTTATTTATTTGATAAAATGAGTAATTTTTTAAATAGCAAGAGATTGAATCATTATAGAACAATTTTTATTGGTATACTATTAGTGTTTATATGTTTGTTAATATGCGGATACAATCAAATATTATTGTAAACTTAAAATTGGAGAGTTGAGATCGAAAAACATATTTTAAAACAAAATGAAAAATGCAAAAAAACCACCGAATAAATTGACTTTTAACTGTATTAGGTTATGCAGTATATAAACATATTTATTATAAAATGAAAATTAATAATAAAAGTAGAGGATAATAAAGAATAAATCCTCTAAATTAGAATAACCTTTTATTTATATTGATAGAAATGAGGTTATTGTTTAAATAAGAAGAGATTTGATATTATACGTAACACTTTTGTTACATACAACTAATTAATTTGTATTCCTTTTCTTTTCAACATATGTTATCCACACCATATTAACATATTAAAATAAAATAAAAATTGTAATATAGTTAATTTAAATTGTTGAAATGAAAATTTGTAATATAATATTGCTTTTTGATTGAAAATATATGATTTCTTAACTAATCATACAAATCACTTTCAAACAATAACTTCGACATTATCATTTTTGTGTAGCAAGATAATCAATCATCATGTTTTCCATCAAGATCTTTATATAATGATGTTCCATAAATTTGTAATGACTTTTAGAGTTTCTTTTTTAGACATATAATATTTTTTTGGTAGTGCAACTTAAATGATACTTTATTTGCATTTTTTAGACAATGAATTACAAGAGTTTTAAGAAGAAGTTTTTGGGTCCAAAATTCAATAGAACTAATATTTTTTTGGATAACATGATAAAACTAATATAACCATTAATTTATTAACATTTATTGATACAAAATATATTTCAACTATTAATAATGATACTGAATATATCATTATGAATTTGTGAAAGGAAGATTAAATCATTCACAATCACTTGGAATTAAGGTATAGCTTGATTAGTGAGGAACCTCGTAGAGTTTTTAAAAGAAGGTTTTGGGTCTAAAATCTAATAAAATTATTTTTTTGACATGATAAACTAATATAACCACTAAATTTGTTTTAGCTATAAATAGTGATATTGAATATATCATTATAAATTTGTGAAGGAAGATTAAAATGAAACAATTAGATTTAAGGATAACCAAATTTTCATATTATTGATATATATTTATTTGTGGAACTTGAAACACTATGTTTAAGAAAATTTCAATTATTTATCAAATAAATTTATAAAAAAGTATTTACTAACTATTATATAATCAAAATTGCAATATTTTGTATATTTTTATCCGGTTGTGTGAGATGCTAGATGAAATTGGACTATCTATATTTAACCGATTAAACATGAAAGGGTTATGTTTGAAGATCTTATCAAATTTGTAATGAAAATAGATTTATTTATTTATTTGAGGATATAAGCTACAACTTTTTTTGATGACAGAAGCTACAAACTAATATAAAGAATACAAAGGTGCGATGAAAATCAATAGAACGAAAAGAAATGTCAAAACGTGTTGTGTGTGTGCGCGCGCGCGCTAAAACATTTAGGATGAGATAATTAATAGGAAATACTTATACCAACAAATATGCATGGATTGTAGTGTGAAGATGGAAGGTTTACATGAAGAACTTTTGTGAAATTGAGAAATTAAAGATGTAAGATGAATTGTAGAAGACTTATCAAGTGCTACATAAGAATATAAACGATGTAGCGCAAATACTATGATGAGGCACACAAAGATGTAAGTTGTTATTCAAGGCAAAAGTTTATTTTGTGAACTCTTTAACCAATATGCTTATGACACCTCTTAGCAAGACAAAACAAATTTGACTAAATTAATTAATTTTTTTTTGTCTGCTTAACTTATTTTCTAATTTCACTTTGGTTCTCATCTTTTTTTATTCTGTATTGACGCTTAAACTATAATTCCCTTAGTGAGATTGGTTCTTTCTGTCAGTCCATATTTAAACTTTTATCGTACATTTGAGTCCACCACATTGATCTCATATCAATGTCATCACAACACAGACTAATTTTCCTATGAAATTTAAATCATTTCATTAAAAAATTGTCCAAAATTAGTAATGCACAATTACAATTACTCATAAATTCATCTTTTATATGATTAAATATTGTCGGCAAATTGTTTATGTGAAAATTTCATTGATGTGAAATTAACGTGGATAAATCACATATTTAATTATAGTGTCACATTAAAATGTCTAACAACAACAAAATTACAAATAACTATTTTAATCGATATTTTATAACGCCATTGATGTATTTGCCAATACACAAAATTCATGACTAATTTGATCAACGCTTATCTTTAGGGACCAATTTTCATATTCCACTCTGATATTTGATAAGATCTTAGTATTTCATTACAATAATTCGAGAAAATTGTCAAATTTGCGTAATATAACTTAAAGACCAATGATGCAAACTGAATGTCACTTAAATGACAAAATAAAATAAAAACTTGAAAGACTAAAGATATTATAAATTGTGTTTTGGTACATACCTAATTGTCCTAGCTACACCTTGACATTATTTTGTCACCGTTATTCTTAGGACTTCTTGCACCAGTTATCCACTGTTGCGCATATTACACTGCTGTCCAACACTCGTCCCCTATTTAAGATAAATTGTCCCATATTTAGGACCATAGATCCGTTATCAAAAAGTCGCGATAACATTGATAATGGATGCCTGAAAGTTAAGACAATATTCCTCGCTCATCCGATTACGATACGGACGAATTTACCCATTAAGCATATCTTGTTCCGACCCGACCCCATTAAGTGTGACAAGAAAGTGATTGTCTATGCCTCTGATAATCACATCAAGCGTCTGATCATCTAACTGTGATTTATTATGTATCTTCTTACGAAGTCAACACTTTGAAGAAGCGGATTCTCTGATGAAAGTCAAGAATCTGATAAAGTCATTGCTACAAAGAAAGACAAAGATTGGCGCATCCTCTAATAATCACCCTGAATATATTTTATCTGATGATGGTCTATGAGACATGCTCTAATTAACGTAATCATCTATTTCCTCTGTCTTTCATGCCAATATACGCAAAATTATTGATAAGGATTCATTCCAAAAATGCTGAAAGAATCAATACGAAACTATACACACTCGTTTTGAAAACTTCATGATATGTTGATTTTGTGCATTTGAGTCAAAATATCACCAAACCTAAAAAATTGAGTTTGACAAATTTTCTCGTTTGTTGTTGTTTGAAATCTAGAGCTTTGAAGGATATGTTGATAACATGAAAAACATAGAGAGGAGAATAATGAATATGGTACTTATTCTTTACTTTATAATTAAATTTTTTTCTGCATAATAAAAAATGTGTTTTTTATTTATTTATTTAATTTTTAGTAAATTAAATTTATTTCAGTTAAATTATGTTTATTAATTTCAATAAAAAAATTAATTTAAAGGACGCATGGAATTCAAGTAACATAAAAATAAAAATAATCCACTTCAATTATTTGGGTGATCGCATGTACGTAGTTAAATCAAATATTAGGGAATTTAAGATTTTGAATTTCTCTCAATTTAAATATCCCTTAATCTCTCTTAAAAAAAGTATATATCATATAATATAATGCATTAATTAAAATTTCACACAATTTAAAAATATTTATATATTATTGAGCTACATCAAAATTAAAGTTGTATGCATTTTATTAATCTTCATAAATATTAATAATATAACAAATGATTTTAAATTGTATAATATTTTGCATGCATGACCTAAATAATATAAATTTTAAATAAAATAAAAAAATTAAAAAGAAATATAAGTGATCAAAAGAAATGGAAGGAAATTTAGATGGAGGGAATCAAATTATCCAAATTCAAAATAATAAGATTTAATTGCCGTTTTGGTATCCCTATTATTATCAATTCACAAAATTGGTCTCCATATTTTAAAAGTTGACAATTTTGTCTCGTCTCTCATATATATGAACTAAAAAATCACGATTTAATATATTTTTAATGTAGTGACATACATTTCTATCATATAGAACTATCTAGATGCATCAATTAATTATATCTCATTAATTAAATTAAAAATATAAACAAATTCAAAAGTTGAAATCTATAATTTTTACTTTTGTTTTATATTTTATTTGGTGTTACTCATGAGATAAAAAGTGTCAATTTTTAATATAAAAATATCATAATTCAATAAAATTAAGGGACTAAAACTAGCTAAATAATAATTAAAAACAAAAAAATTTAAAAGTAAAATAAGGTTACCTTGCAGCAGCGACAGTAAAGTCCACACAATTCAGTTTCAGCAACAACAATGTTGTCTCTCTCAGTTTTCAAAGTTTATAACCCTAACAAGGTATGCTTTCTCTCTTTCTTCCATTCCCAATTTCTTCCAATTTCTTCTTCAAAACACTTTCCTTCTTTCATTCTCTTCTCATTCTCCTTTTCAATTCCAATGAATTTGATGTTAATCATGCCGTTTCCTCATTCCATCGCATGCTCTCTATGAATCCTAACCATCCATTGTTGAATTCAACAGAATTTTAACTTCTTTTGTTAAGATGAAGCATTATCCCACTGCTATTTCTCTTTCTCACCTATTGGAATTCAATGGAATATGCCTGATATATTTTTACTTTTTAATATCTTGATTAATTGTTACTGCCACTTAGGTCAAATGAATTTTTCATTTTCTATATTGGGAAAGATTCTCAAGATGGGATTTCACGGAGATATCATAACCTTGAATACTCTTATGAAAGGTCTATGTCTTAACGGTAAAGTCCACGAAGCTCTTCACTTTCATGACCATGTGATTAAACAGGGATTTCAGTTGAATCAAGTTAGTTATGGGACCTTGATAAATGGAATTGTGTAAAATGGGGGGAAACAAGACCGGCCCTGCAATGGCTGAGACGAATTAACCAGAAATCAACCAATGCTGATGTGGTAATGTATAGCACTATCATTGATAGTTTGTGTAAAGATAAATCTATAAACGATGCCTACGAGTTGTACGTTGAGATGATTGCAAAGAGAATTTCTCCTAATGTTATCACTTTCAATAATCTAATATATGGATTTTGTATTGTTGGTCAATTGAAAGAAACATTTGGTTTGTTCCATGAAATGGTATTGAAAAACGTCAACCAAATGATTATACTTTTAATATATTGGTTGATTCCTTATGCAAGGAAGGAAAGGTCAAAGAAGCTATGAATGTGTTAGCTATGATGATGAAAAAGGGTGTAAAACCAAGTGTTGTTACTTATCATACACTAATGGATGGGTATTGCTTAGTTAATCAAGTGAACAAGGCCATAAAAATATTCAACGCTATGGTGCACAAAGGAGTGATGCGAGATGTTCAGTGCTACAATATCATTATTAATGGATTGTGCAAGAATGAAATGGTGGACGAAGCCATGAACTTGTTTAAAGAAATGCATAACAGGATGATTGTTCCTAATGTGGTAACTTATAATACCCTCATTGATGGTTTGTGTAAATCGGGGAAAATCTCTCTTATGCTTGGGAACTTGTTGATGAGATGCATCGTATAGGTCTGCAGGTTGATGTAATCACTTATAATTCTCTATTACATGCTTTGTGCAAAAAGAATCATCTTGACCAGGCAATTGCATTGGTTAAGAAAATGAAAGACCAAGGTATTCAGCCAAATATGTCCACATACAATATATTGATTGATGGACTATGCAAAGGTGGAAGACTTAAGAATGCACAAGTGGTGTTTCATGATCTTTTGACTAAAGGTTACCAACTAACTGTCTGGACATATAATATTATGATAAATGGGTTTTGCAAGGATTGTTTGTTTGATGAAGCACTTGCTTTGTTATCAAGAATGGAAGACAATGGTTGTATTCCTGCTGTTGTAAGTTATGAAACAATTATTTATGCCCTCTTTGACCAAGATGAAAGAGATAAGGCAGAAAAGCTTCTACGTGAAATGATTTCTAGAGGTCTATTGAAAAAACAAAACTAGGTAGGATGCTTTCTTGTTACATAGGATTGGTATGAATGGGATTGTGAATAGGTAATACTATAAAATTTGAACTCAATTTGCTACATCCATTTGTTCTTAGCAAATTAGATATGTCAAGGAGAATGCCCTTTTTCGATTATAGGGTTTATGACAATGTGAAATTAGTTAAGAGTTAAAGACTACACCCACACATCTCTTAAGATTGAACTAAAGGATTCCAAAATATATATGGTTCTAGCGAATGCTTATGGGAATTATGTGCGTCTAGCATACATGCTTAACATTACTTGCCTTGTAATATTGCTGCAACAGGATTATGATAGAAACAATAGTCTAACAGATTACTTAGTGATTTACATTTCTTGCCTTTGAATTGCAGCTTGTTGCTCAAGAAGCATAATCTGAGAAGAATAAGAAGGTTTTTCTATCTGATGCATTGTCTGTTCACTCAGCCTCCAGTCATTGTCACTATTAAGCTTTTATGGTGACTTGTCTGTTTGCATTGTGAATTATATTTTTGTTATCTGCTAAAAACCTTGTTTTTGTAAATGCAGTTACTTAATTTTTTAAATGTGATTTAGGAGTTATAACATGATTTTTAAAGCTCCATATTGGGAAAAAAGACCTTGAAGCTCCATATAAATCAAGATAGTGGTGCTGGTTTGTGTGGTCAAGAAGTCCCTGAGGTATGCAATGAAATTGTTAATTTTATTGATCTTCTCTTGCCTCTTTATTTGCAATCTAAAGCCATGAGGATACAAATTAATATTTAAGTTAATGAGAATGCATTTAATGTGAGACTTAAAGTTTAACTATGTTGTCTATAATTAATGTGTAGGAGGAAAGTGTAGGAAATGTAATGCTCCACTGCCGCACATATCAGTCACCCTTTGCTGAGTTCTTCAGGTACTCAACAAATGTAACTTAGAGTAGCACGTGAAAGGATATTGTTGGAATATTATAAAATATTTTATAATATCTCGTAGAATCAATTTGTAATGTTAGTATATTTTAGATTAATTTTAGGATTAGTTTCTATAGTACTTGGTTATTATCTCTCATGAGTCTTGTATCCCTCCCTATAATAGCGATTACTTTTAGTTTTTGTATCAAGTTGGTTAACATGGTGATACTAATTAGCAATAACAATTGAAATGAATAGCAAGATGGATATAAATATTCATAGTATCATTTTTTATTTTTTTTTATTTAAACTCTAAAATTCTCATAATTAATTTAATCTGTTTGCAAATTTGACTTAATTTAATCCCTCCCTACACAGACGAGTGACATAAGCTACGCATGCTCCAGCTCCATGCGCCCTGTACGGAAAAGCTGCATGGAGAAGGGGCAGCCAGCTTCATGCGCTGTTATACTCGTAGAACATATTTTATCACAAGATTATGTTGAGGGATAAAGTCGCCGCAACAAAATGTGTTTGGAGTCCGATTCGGTAAGGGGTAGGATGTTGGGAGGCAGTGCATGAAAATCTGCATGCAGCTGCCGTTGTGGGAGATGATGGTTGCTGCTGTGAAAACACAAACACAGGACATTGTTGCCAGTTGTATAGTTTGTACAGGCTGGTTGCTGATTGCATGATAAAAAATTCTGCAAGCAAGAATTTAAAGGTGTAACAGAAATTCTGGTTTCAAATTTTAGTAAGTCTTTGTTTGTTTTAATTTGAAGAAATGCAACATTATTTCAAATCATTTGTGAATACATAAGTATGTGTATATATGTTTCTCTTAATATTGAACTTAATTGTAGAGGCTAATTTGAGAAACATTTAAAGGCTCTGATGCTGAAGAAATGAAAAATAGTGCAAGTGAAACTAAATATTAATGATTTCGTTATTAGTTTACTTGAATATGTATGACTTGTTTTAAAAGTTAAATAATTATGACTTGGTTAATTTTATTTGAAATTAGAACAGTAATAATAAAATTAAAGATTTTTATTGTTGTGATATAATTTAGGAGAGGCAAGACACTTCATATTTAGTGCTATGTTATGCCTTGAGAGAAGAGAAACCAAAGAGGTAATTTTCGTTAGCTCGTATGTGATTATTTGAGTCAAAAACTGCTGACTTTAGATTATTAATTGTGATTTAACTTTGAATTGCAGTCTCCCTATTGATGGTTTAGAAGTAATGAAGATTTAGCTGTCAACTCATCATCAGTACAATGTATTGTCCAAAGTGTGGTACTAAGGTAGTTTTTATATAAATTACAAATAATGTAACATAATGTAGAGATTTATCTTTTTGTTATTTTGATTCAATTTCTAAATATTCACAGCTAGGAGATTTTTTTTGCTTCAAGTGAAGCTAGGAAAGATGATGTTGTAAGTTTTGGTGAAAAGTGATTAATAGGTTTAGTTAGAATATCTTATTTCATTGTCAACTCATCATCAGTACAATGTATTGTCCAAAGTGTGGTACTAAGGTAGTTTTTATATAAATTACAAATAATGAACATAATGTAGAGATTTATCTTTTTGTTATTTTGATTCAATTTCTAAATATTCACAGCTAGGAGATTTTTTTTGCTTCAAGTGAAGCTAGGAAAGATGATGTTGTAAGTTTTGGTGAAAGTGATTAATAGGTTTAGTTAGAATATCTTATTTCATTGTCTTATTACTAAAGTGTTGGTCTTAATGTTGATTAAAATGTAGTATTGTGTTGCACAGAGATTGTGTAAAGCATACTTGTTTGTTATGTAATTTTTAGATTCAATAACTTGATGAGTTCACCGGTAATGTTTCACTCCCAAAAAGTTAATAGAGAAATGATGTTTTGTGCTGTGAAAGCAAAATCTATAGTTGATATTTTCATGTTTTTAAGAGAGTTGACTTGATTTTAAGTGAGAATTTCAGTTCTTAATAGATATTTTGTCCATTAATTTTGCATTTTTCAAGATAAATCTGTTTATATTTAAATGTTTTAAAATTCAAGGTTACATTAATTACTACATATATATATATTTTACCCGTTACACCAATGAAGAGAGAGTAATTAATTGAGTGTATTTATGTAAAGTAAAGATATATATTTGAAATTTTCTTGTTAACTTTTTCATTTGTACAAAACTACTTTAAAGAAAATGCATATACAGAACATTAATTACTTAAAAATTGAAATTCATGATTGTGTTAACTTGTATCTAAACATAATAAGCTTAAGCTTGTGGCTTATCTGTATTAGTAGTTTCAATTTTAATAAATCTACACACAATGTATTTTTAGATAGTATCAAATATCAGTGCGGCGCCTCTAAATTTAACTGTCTGTCTCTTTTTCCTTTCTTTCTCATCTCAATCAATAGAGGTGCTTTTGAGTCATATTTTTGTCATTTTTCACCAATTAAATATTTTTCAATATATAGATTTAGTTTCTTTTGTATTTTTATGTGAATTCTTCATCTGAAATACAATAATGTTTTTGTTTGCCGTCTTATTGTAGTGTTGTTTAATCTTTCATCTTGTTGCGGTGTTCTTTTGGTTTAGACTGACACACCAATTTTGATTTATTATAGATTTCACTAATGACATGATTATCAATACTATATATTTGTAGATTTATCTATTTAATTTTACTGACATTAAATTTAAGTTGTTTTCAATATAATTTGTCAATTTGAATCTTTGTTTGACCATGAAATGAATGAAAGTATGAAACAACACGTTTTTGTGAAAGATTATATTTATAGTATCTCAAAAATTTATATGGTATAGTTTAAAATGATTTTATAAATACATTCAATTATATCTCATTATTTAAATATTATATTCACTTCAAGAATATATATATATACCTATTTTAAGATATGATATTATAATATAGAGATCTAATTGAAATATTTGTTTAAATTTTTTTGCACATTATTAGTATATATAAATTAAAATCTACAATTTAGAGTTAATATTAGCATTACTTTGATTAGTTACTCAACCAACATACACATAATAATCTGTTGTGTCTACTTATTTTCTTCTTCTTAGTAGGATTTTCTTCTTCATTTATTGGAGATGAATGATTTAAGATCATTTTTTGTCTTAAAGTCAATCATCTAACTTGTGTTTTTGTAATTTTATTTAAAATAAGCGATTTCTATATAAATATATATAGTTTTTAGTTTTGTGATTTTATCGTCCGAGTGTGATGTTGTTTTGTTTGTCTATATAGTGTGGTGTTTTAGTTTTTTGTCCCATTGTGTTGTTTTAGTTTGTTTCAAGTTTATACTTGATGTGTTTGTCAATTTATTGTTTAGATTCTATAAAGAGATTTAATAGTATTGTGGTTGTTACCATAATTAAGTTATAAAATTGATAGAATAGCATATATTTGTTACCATTGTTAAGTTACACCATAAAGAGATTTAATACTCGTACAAAGACACTAACGCAAAGGCACAGTTGAATAATTAGGCTAAGTAAAAGACACCTAAAACAAGGTAATTACAAAGTCAAATATTATAAAGTCATGCTTAAAGAAAAATATATTTGATATTTCTTTCTTTATAATAATATTTGACGCCGACACAATGAACTAGTACAAGAAGACGAATAATTAACACATCTTTCAATCTACTGTATAATATAATTTTATGAAAAAAACGTGAACACTTTATAGAAACAATTTCTAACTTTAAACTACTACAAAATTCCTCCAAATAAATTGAACATCTCTCTGTAGAATTATAAGAAGGATGATCAAGTTCGAATATTTCCAACAAATCCTCAATTTGCTCCGTCCTTTGTCTTGTGGTAACGAAAAGCGACAAATTCATCTTCAATATCGTTGATTGTAATCATTTGTCTAGCACATTATTCCACTTTAGATAGAATTGAATCTATTAAATAAAATAGGCATGGAAGAA
The DNA here is from genome assembly GCA_002896215.2 of Cicer echinospermum. Taxonomy (NCBI): domain Eukaryota; kingdom Viridiplantae; phylum Streptophyta; class Magnoliopsida; order Fabales; family Fabaceae; genus Cicer; species Cicer echinospermum. Next base: position 13,720 of record PGTU02009005.1, read on the forward strand.
AACATATGGTATAACGCAACAGTAGGCATGGAAGAAAACATATGGTATAACGCAACAATATTATCCATCTTTGTACAATTACATAAGATTTTATGAGGAACAACAAATATGTTTTTAATTGTAATTGTAGATAGAGATACAATGTTTCTAACATTGGATTTTAAAATTGTGTTGGTGTAATCAAAATTAATGTAGAAACTATTACTCAAATAAGAATTGAATCATGGACAAGACAAACATGAAGAGCGTAGAGGAATGTCTCCATAGAAGAATGAGTGTGAATAAGTGTTAATTGCAAGTTTTTGTGATTTTTGTTTGGTATACATCGTTCCTATATATAGACTATAGAGCATAAATATTAAAAGGTTTAATTTTGTTGTAATCTCTTTAATAAAATTTCATACAATTATCTTTGAAAATACATATCTTATTTAAGAATTATTTTTTTTGAGAGATCATTCAAGTTTAATAAATAAGCATTAGTTGCTAAAAAACTTAAATAAACTTCATTGTGATATTAACACTTATTATTTTATTGAGATTTGATTTTTGAATATAACGCAACCAAAAGAAAATTCAAAAAAAATTCCTTAGTAACTAAATAAATAAATTAAAATTATCATTTTTCAATCTATGTTTTAATACATTCTCGCCATCGAAATGTAAGTCACAAAATGTTACATACACAAATATTTGATTGTATTTTTATAAAAAAAATATTAGCAACGTGACACCCGTCCAATTAATGCTCAAATAGATTCTAAATAGAATATGAATTATAAAATTATGAAAATTATGTTGTCAAATATTAAAATAACATGCTTTTTATAACATATAATATATATATATATATATATATATATATATATATATATGTGTGTGTGTGTGTGAGAGAGAGAGAGAGAGATCCCTCAATCAATATACAAATTAAATTGATTTTGATTGGAATATTTTGTATATTTAAATTATGAAAATTATGTTAACAAAATAAATATATAGCTAGATTGTACATAAAGGAAAAAAGAGCATAAAATAATCCAATAACATATAAAAAGTTAAAAATATATTTTTTTTTATAGAAGTTCTTCATATCTTTTATGATAGATGTTTTGGTTTGTAGTGATTTTTTTAATGAAATTTATTTATATATTTTGTTAGTTTAAAGAGTTGTTACATTGTTAAAAATCACAATCATTAAGATAATTTATAAATGTTTGAATTTTATTATAGTGATCATTTGTAATAATTACGATTTTGTCGCCTATGTAAAACTTTTGATTGGTAATTCATACAAATTAACTTCTCTTGTAATTTGTTTATTTCTTTTGTGCTTTATCTTATTGCATTTCTTGGATTTTTTTATTTAATGAGTCAGAAATATCTATCAAGACAAACATATTACTCATAAAATACAAAACATTATAGTTAAGTTCTTTAGGTAAACATAAATCAAAAAAATTCTTTTAAACAACAAGACATCATATCAATATCTTACAAATTATTAAATTATATCTAAGTCAACCTTGCTTGGAGAAAATTCTTACCTTTAGGTGTTTTACTTCCTAGCAACACGTTTTAACCCCACGAATCAAAGTAGAAGACAAAAATCCAAACTTACTTGAGATGGTACTATAAGAAAAATTGTAATGCGACTGATGATAATGATGGTGTGAGAAAAGGAAGCAGACGATGTTCATCTCTTTTTTTCTTTCTTTTGTTTGTGATGGAAAATTGGGTATTTAGGAGAAAACAAAAATACGTATAGAATAGAATAGAAAAGTGTGTAAACTACCTTTTAATTTGTTTTGCTAATAGTTATGACACCAAAAATTGCCTAGGAATTCTTTTTGTAGAGAATTATAAATAAAATTATAATCTTGGTTTAAGAGAGAGGAGATGTGAGATATAACAAATGAATTAAAGGTGTTAAGAATGATGAATATACAGTATCTCATCTCTTAATTGGTTGAGACAAGGACATAAAGTCTACATTATTTCAAGACAAACACCATGAATTGTCATAAAAAACTGTCATGAAGGAGAGTTAAAGAATGAGGTAAATCATTTTTTTTTAATACTAAAGATGGATGGACCACAAATATTTTTCAAGAAGGCGCGACACACACATAGACACACACGCGCACGTGCGCACACACACTCTTTTCAAGAAAAATTAGTATAGTCTATCTGAATGAAAATTTTAACCCACATAGTATAGTCTATCTCACAAAATAATGTTTGAATAATGGAAAGCATAGATTATGTCAATAGTGAATGTAACTGCAAATACCTGTTTGGAATTACTTTTTGTTCACAAGTAGAACCATGGACCTACACATTTGTATAAATTTATTTAACTATTCAAGAGTATCAAGCAAACTAATAGTAATATAGGGGTAATCATATTATGGACAAAAACAGAAGGCAAACAGACTAGTTACAAAGAAGAAAAATGAAGACTACTTATAACGAAAAAGAAAAACAAACTTTGTGTGAAAGAGAGAAACAATTAAATGAACGTTTGTGAAGTGAAATAGAGAAAAGAAAAAAAAAAACTGGGAAACTGAATACACGATGTTGACTGCGAAAATGTGTTAAGTGCTTATGATAATAATCAAATAAAATATTAAGTTACAATGGGTGTGTGGTTGAAAAGACCTAAAACCCTTAATGAATAAATAAATAAAAATTAGAAAAAAGCTGCATTTTCTAGCGCACACAGACACACACTACACATATATACATTGTAGGACATAACTGAAACACATCAAAACACAAAATTGAAGCATAAAAAAAACATGGATGAAGCATATTTCTTACATATGTTGACCTTCTAGTGAGGGTTAAGGAAGACACGAGCTTATCGTGAGCTGAGGGTTTCATACGTAAAAGAGACGACAGAGGGAGGCTGAGACACAACCCCTTTTAAAGAGACGCATCGAGAGGCGTTGTTCCGGTGAGAGGCAAGGTTTGGTGTGGGGAAAGCGCATTCAGGCATTGTCCGTGCAGACGAGAGAAGAATTATGGTTCAGGAAAGAGATACAGATGCATCAAAAAGGGTTATGCTTCACGCGTTATGGTTCACGAGTTTGGGTTTAGGGTGTTGGGGGAACTCAAGTAATTTGGAGAAGTATTATTTGGAAATTAGGTCAGACAAATAAGAGTTTAGGTTTAGCCACACCTTTTTCTATTTTATCCCACAGTTTATGTATTGTGGTTTAAACAGGTACATAAAACATTTTTTTCTTATACTAAGCCACCATTTATAATATGTTGCTTTAAAATCTTCAACAGACAATGGTTTAAAAATGTTGTTCTCTTTTTACACCGTACCTTAAAACAAATATGCAACATTTATTATTGACAAACAAAAGTGTATTTATATGTATGTAATAAACAATCTCAATAAAACTATTGTCTATTCTCGTTTCTAGCCACAACTTTTAGCCTTGCTAAGAATAAATTTGGCAAAAAGCTAAAAACGTTGTAGTGGAGATAATATAATGATAAAAACACAATAGCTCACCTATGCGGCTCATTATGAGGCCACTGATGACAATTCACCGTGATCACAACACCAGATGACAAACCCATTGATCTAATTACAAGGACATGTGTCCAACATTAGAGTGTGATCCGAATATCACAAACCCTTCTTGAATGACACAATGAAAATCTTCTAGAAACCATATATGGAGTCATATAAATAACGATACAATTAGATAATAAAGGCACACATAAATTCGAACTTGAAAAGTCTCTCATTTTCTGAAATATTTTTACTTGATTGATAAAGTATGTGCAGGTACACCTTACGGACTGCTGATGGAAAGAATCAATAGCCTTAACCATTCTTTGTTCACTGTTGTATCAAAAGTCAAATTCTTGTATTCAGTATCTTCAGTATTGAATAAATAATAACAATTAAAGTTGGTCTTCATTCTTTCGGTAAAAAAACATTGAACTAATAATACCCATGATCAAAGGGAGCATTGGTGCATATTCATGCATATGGCATGTCGTGCTATATAGCACTGCCATAATTTTTATATTATCTATTTGAACTATTATATATACTTTTATTTACATTCGTGCAACACACAGAGATAATTTCGTTTAATGATAATGTATGTGAAAAGCATATCAAAGTTATAAATTTATGAAACATTAAAATTAGAAGTAGTGTGTCATTTGTTTCATATTATTTTACTATCACACTTTTCAATAACTAATGGATAAATTAGACTTCAACTGATAGTAAGCCATGTATATAATTTATCTTGATAACACCGAACATGTCATATAATTGCACTACAAAAGATGATTAGTGTAAATGACTTGAGCAATGGACGAGTTAGTATTTTTCTTAAAAAATTATTGATTTTTTTAAAATATATTGATTATGTTAAAACCAATTAACCATAGATTGATAATTAATATATTTCAGTTTATATGTCAGTGATTCACTAAGTATCATGCAAGTGAAATATCATTCCCATAAAAGCCATATATATATATATATATATAATATATATATATGATATTTATTTTATTTTTATCATATGTCTTTGGAGTTTGGACTCTATTAATTCGTCGATCCTTTATTATTTGTATGATATTTCAATATGAATTATTGAAATATTGTTTGGACTTCTATTTGGTATATTTTAAATAAGTTACAGAGGATGAAAGCTCCTTCTCGAATCCTCCCACCTACCCTTTTGTACCCTACTTTCTCACTCGTCGGACTCGGGTAACACGATAGAACCTGCCCAATCCATATCACCGGTTGCGGGTCGAGCAGTACTGAGTAGTTGGCTTATTTTGTTCAACCCTATATGGAGATATAATAAGTGAGAAAAAATTTAATATGAGAGGGTAAAATGATTAAATTTGGATCATACAATACAACCATCCGTATGAATTTTTCATCAAATCTTAACCATTTATAATTCGATTAATGACTAACAAGCATTCCTTTCATTTTATCATTATTATAAAAGCTCTTTCATTTGATATACTCCTATGTTTGAAGTTTTACTGTTTAACTACATTTAAATAGAAAAAATAAAATTATGTCTATTCTTATTAGATAGTACGCATGTTCTTATTTTAATTGTCAAATTTATTAATATCAGCTTGTTTATTTTTATATATCGTTTTTAAACACAAGATTACATTAATTAATTTATTAAGATAGCTTTTAAAAAAAATATACATTCGAAAATAATTTAATTTTTTTTTAAATGAAAAGCTATTTTGAGTAATCTTTCCTGAAAAACATTTTTTATAACCGGCTGTTTTTTTTTTATATTAAACTAATTTCATTATACGGAACAAAACACAAAAAACTTTAATTCTTAATAATTTTTTAGGCTTAATTAAATGCAACTTTTTAGCTCCAATTTATCAATTTTGCAATTTTTATGACCTCAAATTTATTTTGAGTAGTTTTAAACCCCCTTTATTTACCTCTTTCTAAATTTTTATCCAATATTTACAATTTTAGATTATTAAAAAGTTAATAATATTAAGAATAGACTACCGGCGAAAACTGCATTTTACAGCGCTTTTTTTAATCCATTTACAGCGCTTTTTTTTAAAAAAAAAGCGTTGTGGAATCGAGCGTTGTAAAAGATACAACAACGCTTTTAAAAAAGCGCTATAAAACATGTAAATATAATGCGCGCTTGTTATTCACTTTTTCAAACAAGCGCTGTAAAATGCACACCATTATATGAGTTTATGGTCTGCTTTTTAGAGCGTTTTTTTAAAAAATGCGCTGTAAATGCACACCCATTATATGAATATTATGGGTCTGCATTTTACAGCGCTTTTTAACGAAAGCGCTTAAAACGTACACCCATTTTATAAATTATGGGTCTTGCATTTTTACAGCGCTTTTTAGAGAAAGGCTGTAAAACGTCACCATATTTAGTGATTATGGGTCCTTGCATGTACACGCTTTTTTAGATGCGCTGTAAAATGGTAATGCATCAATTATAGCGGCTTACAACAACATTTTTACAGGCTTTTAAGCGATGTAGCATGTGTTTTTTTTTTAAATGCTGTAATTAATATTTTGAAATGAAAGCGTTTTTGCTTTTATGCATTTTTTTTAGAAAGCGCTGTCTTTTATCTTTGTTATCCATATGATTTTGATCCAAAATAGTTCAGCAATTCAGTGCACAAATGAAAACATATTCAATACAATAAGCAGTTCACACCAATCATAGAACAAAACAGACTCTGTAACTAATTAACATATATGGTAATCTGTTAATCTGTAACTTACAACTAATTAACTACATTCAGATACATATATATAACCTAATTTAACAACCTAAACTACATTCAGATACATATATATAACCTAATTAACTACATTCAGATCATATGCATGTTCATATATTGTGTCCTATGATCATTATACATATAATAACTAACAGAATATACGTAATACGCACTAGCTACATATAATATTCAGATCCTTCCAGCAGAAGCTATTTCCCAGAAAATCAAATAATTGCATGTCAAGCACATATGACACAGTCTCCTTTAATTCCATTAGATCTTCTTCGAATAATGATGGACTGAATGTCAAAGTACTGCAATAAAAATTGAACAATTATATTAAGTTAGTATAAAATATAGATAATTTATATATGAAAATCATATATGAAAATACCGTACCGTTTCTGGGTATAATAGTTTTATTCTTCTCAACAATCTCCTTCATGAATCTCATACGTAGTACCCAGTCGATGTTGTTTTTTTGACGAGGGCACTTATTGGGATCATGTTGTTTAGACCTTTGCTTCGACATGTAGCACTCTTTGAGCTCTGGAAAACCTTTAAGGCACTACCAATGACATATTGTGCTTATTATGCATAATCGTAACTATCATTATATATATGTATAAGTATAATATATATTATAATAATAAGAATAATAATATTACTTACGTGTCGAACATAGTCTTTTTCGGAGTGATTGTTGTACTAATGCCATGCACGCGGATTCTCAAATAGTATATAACTCCGAGAGACCGCATTGATTGCAAAAGCACCCAATTGCCGTACAACAACAAAGAAATTGGTTAAGCACATTTTGTTTATACCACAACTAATAAATAATTCTCATCAATTAAAAAAGATAAAATTACGTACCCTGAATTATATGGTGCGAGAAATTTATCGTTTTCTATATTTTCCTATAAACATATCTACAATGTATTTTCTTTACATTGTTGGATCGAGTTTCCACATCGACATCTTATGCGAGACAAGAATGAGTATTTATTTGACAATTTCCTCGTGCACACGACCTTCTCATACAAAAACCTTCAATGAAAATTTAAACTAGATTAATTACCAATACATTTAATTAATTACCAATAAATGCAATTAAAAGTATTTTTTACTTATGTCAAGCTCATTACAGTAGCACTGACTCCTTATGTCGAGAAGTTCGTATATGTGCTACTTTTGAGATATTCAACATACTCATCCTCCAAATATATCTTATTCAATGTGTACGAGCGCGAATCGTCGTTGCATGCCAATGTTCCTTTTTATTTGGAATGTTAAGACACGCCCGTATTTTACCAAGGCGTGGCTGACTTTTATTAGGAGGCAGCAGCAGCATCGCGACCGTTTTCCCCGATCCAGTTTTTGTTGCTGCAGGAGTGTTGGCAGCTTTATTACCCTCCGACCTTTGCTGATTTGGCAGCTCTATTAACCTCCAATTTTTGAGGTTTGCTTCCTTTTTTGGCTGTAGGGGTGGTTTATTTATTTTGGACCTACAAAAATGAGGTAAAATGTTAGTTTATTGAATCTGAAAAAATGACAAACCTTAGGCAATAAATGTGACAAACCTTTTCGGGAGATGTAACGATTTGTTTTCTGGGAATTTTTTCAGGGCCACAGGTTTGTGGGCCAATGCACGTAACTACCCAATAGCGTCGCCTAATAACTGCTACCTCGCATCGTTGTCCGGTATGGGCAACGGTGCAGTTGGTTCGAAAGCAACGTAGGCGATACTTGGGCATGGTCCGCAGGGATCAGAGTATTGTGCAATACTTCTCCCGAAGTATTGTAGTCAATTTTCCTTTTCCCACCTTCCGTGAGTAGGCGAGGACAAGTATAGGACACATAGAGTGACACCCTAAATCAATAGTTAATACATAAGTATGGTTAATATATAAGTTGTTTAATACATAAGTAATTACATAAGCAAAGTAAGTAATTAATTCCCTCTGGGAATACTTTTCAAACCGACGTTGCAACTCGCAGGTTTCACTCTCCATTTGTATTTCAGGTTGGAGCTGACCCGGAAGTTGCTTGTCTTTATTCGTATTTACCAGAGTGTCACTTGCTCTGATTAGGATTCTGAGCTTTCAATACTTTCCTCGTTGGAGGTTTTTGGCGCTTCCTTGAGGAAAAAGCTTTTGGGAGTTACGGCCAAATCCTTTCCCCCTAACACTCGACCGGAATACCAGGACATTAAACATTTACCAATAATGTCCTGCAAGTATCCTTGTTGCCCTCCGGCATTTTCAGAAACTTTGTTTCATAATCTGTTGAGACAAAATCTCTATTAATGTTTTCGATGAAAACAAACAAAAAGTTAATTAAGAATTCAATTATGATTCTAAGTGTTTTGATATTTAACATGTGTTTTTGAGTGTGTTAAAACAAGATAGGTATCAAACATCACAAATCAGACCTCATTAAAATCAAAGAAAGTAGTTCTGGAAAACGAAGATTGATCTTGAAGCAGTTCTGGAAAACGAAGATTGATCTTGAAGCAGTTCTGGAAAACGAAGATCGGTCTTGACTTATTGATGAGAAACGAAGAACGATCTTCGTTTATGGCAGAAACAAGGATAATCAATTTCCTTGAAAAAGATCAATCCTGGAAACAATATTCATCTTATACTTTCATATAGAATCAACAAAAGATCAATCCAGTACATTTGTTCCAGAATTTGAAGAATCAAAAGACATGCTCAAAAGGCATATCACAAAGATCATTCTTCTATAAAGCAAATGCAAGTACAAGACTACAAGTAGTAAAGTACCACTACTGATTTGGAACTATCCTAAAGCTGCACACATAACAGAAAAGCATCGTACTCAAGGTTGACATACTGACACAAATCATAGAGTAAATGCTAGTCCATCACAAACCAAAAGATCATCCTGGATCGATCTTTTGATCAGCTGTCAATCTTGTTTTTTGCAGTAAAAAAAAGAATTTATCCAACAACTCTTCATGACAGTTGTCCCTTTCCACGGCCACATGAAGCTGTCCTAAGCCTTCTTGGAGTCTATAAATGCAGCTGCAAGTTAAAGAACAGAAACACAACAATTAGCATCAAGCAAGAGATCAATCTTTTCGATCATACTCAAGTGTCTCAAAGTCTTCGATTATAGTTTGCTGTTGTTTTAATCTTTGTGTTGTAAGTCATTGTACAACTGAGGTCTATTTACAGAATATATTTCTCAAACAAGAGTTTAGTAAATATCAGATTATAAATAATCTCAAATCCATCACTTGTAACTCAAGGTTGTTTGTCAAAACTTGAGTAAATTGTCAAAATCCTTTTATGTTTAGAAAGGTAACTTGTGTTAAAGCCTTTCCAAAACAGTAAGGTAGAATTGAAGAAATCCTTTTAGGTAGAAGGGTAGGAATTGTGTAAAGATCAGATTGATCATGAAAACCAAGAACGATCTTGGTTTGAACATTGTAGTGAAAAATCTCACGGTTGTGAGGACGGACGTCGGATTGGTGACCAGATATATATCCTTGTGTGATCTTCTATCTCTATCTCTATTTATTTTATGCCTTAATCATAATTTATATTGATAAAATTGTAATGTTGTTTTAACAAAACAAGATCGATCTCATCACCGCGAAGATCAATCTTGGATTGAGATCTTATTTTTTTAAACAGAATTTTTAAAAGGGCAATTATGAATCA
>PGTU02009007.1:0-14730 GCA_002896215.2 Cicer echinospermum
TAATATCACCATTTATTCAATATCCGAAGGCACTTAAAAGTTTAATCGCGAGCTCATAAGAGTGTAAGTGATCGAAGCACGAAGTCTAATTAACATTAATGGATCTCAATAAGTGCGCTTCGTCAAACAAAATAACATCGACTGTGGGGCGCAATATACGGTACTACATATTTCGGAATCTTCATGCCAGGAGCCATTGTTGAGAGAATAAAAAACTAATTTATCCCAGAGAACCGCGCTCACTCACGGTATTTGCATTATATGGATTTTCTTTTTCTTTTCATTATATAAACTATCTATATATTTGTACTAACTTATTATAAATATGTTTCAATTTTTATATTGCAGTTACTTCCAATTCAGTCATTATCTTGAGGCAAGATCTTGACTGGAATTAAGGCAAGCAATGGATTGTCCAGTACGTGCTTTGACATGAGAAATTATTGATTCTGGGGCGAAATAGCTTGCTGCTGGGCAACGGGGATCTGAATTACATTTAGGTAGCTACGTTGCCATATATGTATTTGCTGTTCGTTTTATTATATGTATAATTGATCACTAGGTACACCACAAATATATGCGATTAATGGACTGCTTTGTTAGTTTTATTTAATGGATCTGAATGTAGGGTAATTTAGGTTGTAATTAGGTCTGTAATATATTTATCTGGTGTTTAGCTTATTAGGTCTAGTAAATCTACAGAAGTTAATATATGTAATAAAGTTACAGATTCTGATTATGTTCTCACTGATTCTGTGGTGAACGTTGTCATCAATATGTTCTGTTTCTCTGAATTGTCTTTCAATACTGTTTTTGTTCTAACCTGACTTGTCATGTACCATATATGTATCTGTTCTCTGATTGTTGACACGTCGATTCTGGAAAATCAAAATATATTTGCGATACATTAAGATAAAGACAGCGCCTTTTTAAAATATACAGAGTTGCCATAAAAAGCTCTAAAAAGCACTTTTTCATTTAAATAATAATTCCTACCTAAAAAAAAAAAAAACACACACACACATTTTACAGCGCTTTTTTTAAAAAGCGCTGTAAAATGTTGTTCTAAAGCGTTTTAATGGTGTACCTTCTACAGCGCTTTCGTGAGAAAGCGCTGTAAAATGTACAAGAAAAGCGCTGTAAAATGCAGACCCATAATATGAAATTATGGGTGGGCATTTTACAGCGCTTTTTCGAGAAAGCGCTGTAATATGCACACCCATATATGAAATTATGGGTGGGCATATTACAGCGCTTTTTTGAGAAAGCGCTGTAATATGCACACGCATATATGAAATTATGGGTGGGCATATTACAGCGCTTTTTTGAGAAAGCGCTTAATATTGCACACCCATAACTCATATGATAGGGTGCTATTACAGCGCTTTTTGTTGAAGAAGCGCTGTAAATGTGCATAACAAGCGCTTCGTTTGTATTTTACATGTTTTATAGCGGCTTTTTTAAAAGCGTTTTGTTGTATCATTTACAGCCGCTTCGTTTCCACAGCGCCTTATTTTTTTGAAAAACGCTGTAATATGCGTTTTTTCGCGTAGTGATTTGAAGGTTGTTCAAGGTTCATACCTTTTGTTCTAACAATAACTAGGTATACTTAATAGTGAAAACTTAATTTATTATTTGCCACTATTCAACATAAATTAATCAAAGCCAAATGCTAATTTTTTTTTTAATTTTATATTTGAGCAATATATGACTGAAAGGTAAACAAAGATGAAAAGGAAATGAAAAACCCAAGACAAAAGATGCCAGGGTATGTAAATGTCCTGTCCTTGGTCTGAAATGTTTTCTAATCTATGTAGTCAGTAGCACTGGTACGCCTACCTTAAATGCTATAGCGGTAGCCTTACGTTGAAGTCTAAAGAACATTTAGAAGTAATTAATATCATACACAATAAAAGCAAATAATTAGGGAAATTTTCAAAAATTAGAGAACATTTATAGGTTATTGTTACTAATATTTCAAACTTAATATAAACAAAAACTCCATGTTAGAGCATCTAAAAACAAATAAACAAATATTTATTTTATAAAATAAACAAATTATTATTATTTTTTACTAATGAAATTCATTGTAGTATGATTAAACAATAATATAACATTATTTGACTGTCCTATTAATAAAAGAAGGTTAGGCTCAAACAATTTTTTAAAGCCATTTATTTAAAATAGGTCAAACTCAACTTATAAAAAAATCTATTAGGTTGACAAGTCGGTCTATATATATTTTATTATTTATTAATGTTATTTTTTATTATTTATTAATAATATTTTTTATTTTAAATTCTATCAATTAGTATTTCATTAAATAGTTATTCTATATTCGGTAGTCATTCTATATTTCGGTAGCGATTCCATATTTGGTAGTGTTCCATATATATAGTAGTTCAATTAGTTAATTAGTCAATAGTCGTTCCATTTAAGAGATAAGAATGGGTGCGTTTGTTTCAGAAAAAAAAAAAATCTTTGAAACAAAAATTATTTTTTAGTATTTAAAAGGAAGTTTGTTCATATTTTTTAAAAATGATTTTGTTAAAAATTTTTGTTTAAATATATAGATATAACATTAATATTGGTATGTGGAGAGCATCATGTGGTATGAGTAGATCATTTAAATATTTTAATGTGAATAAGGTTTTTAAATAGACTTTCAGATCAGACCAAACTTTTAAAAAAGGCAAGATAATACGGAAAAAAAAAAAAAAAAAACTTATGATATGTCGCAAGTCAGGCTTACGCCTAAAAAATTAATGGTAGGTCAGACTCAGGCTTTGCAAAAGCCTGACCTATTCCCCACCCGTAATTGAGAGCATGTAGGTGGGAACCTATTGTGTCATGCAAACTGCCAAATCCTGTAGTACTGCCAAATCCTTGTAGCTTATAGAACATAGTTTTAAATGAAGGAATAACTACATATGCAGAAAAACGTCTAGAAAGCCCAAGCAATTAAAGGGGAACAACAGAGTTTAATGAGATCTATGTATTCAATTTGTAAAAAATATGTATATGGATTCATAAATTCTGCATTGAAATATGTAAATAAAACCTTTTATTGGAAGTGAGGGCTTAAGAATGGATTCTATGTAGTTGGGATGCTATGCATTCATAGAGTAAATCCATTAATGATTATTCGTTAAAATCAGACACACTTCACTAACATACCAACTTTTCCTTTTTACCAAAAATACCGAACTTAAAATCTAGACCATTCAATATTGATCCAATAGTCACTGATGTGTTATCCGAGTGAAATATAGTATCCGACCTTATGGAATCCATATCCATTGGTTTGTCACTAAACTAGTAGAGCATCTAACCTAAACTACAAGGCAAATATTGACAGGGTCGTGCCACGTTTGATAATTCATTGCATTGCTACAGGATATAGTTTTAAATGAAGGAATAAACTACATATGTAGAAAATGTCTAGAAGCCCAAGCAAATTAAAGGGGAAAAAGCAGAGTTTAATGAGATCTATGTATCAATTTGTAAAAATATGTATATGGAGTTCATAGATTCTGCATTGAAAATATGTAAATAAAACCTTTTATTTGAAGTGAGGGCTTAAAGAAATGGATTCTATGTAGTTGGGATGCTATGCATTCATAGAGTCATCCATTAATGATTATTCGATTAAAATCAGACACTCACTAAACATACCAACTTTTCCTTTTTTTTACCAAAATACCGAACTTAAAATCTAGACCATTTCAATATTGATCCAATAGTCACTGATGTGTTATCCGAGTGAATATAGTATTCCGACTTATGGAATCCATATCCATTGGTTTATCACTAAACCAGCAGAGCATCTAGCTAAACTACAAGGCAAATATTGACAGGGTCGTGCACGTTTATAATTCATTGCATTGCTATAGGATTTTGGCAGTACTACAAGATTTAGGTAGTTTACATGACAACATAGGTTCCCACCTACATGTTCCCAATTACCCAAAAAAAGGTGAAACTGTTGTTTTTAATAAACCGAGTTGCATACCCGACTCTTAAACCATGACTGTAACCAAATAACCATTCGGTGACGACGTGAGAAAGAGCGCCGCTACTATGACTTCACAATCTGTTGCGTCGCCCCTAACAACCATGGTTTAAGGGCATTTAAGACATTTTCCTTTGCACCCTTTACTATTGCCCATTTTTTATTCAAAAAAGCGCTTTGTCTTTATCCACAAATCAGTCGACGTTCAAGGTCGCAGCGACCGCTACCCTAATCTGCGAAGCAACGGCGTTTTTGTGTAGCACCAGACACTGTAAAACGACGTGGCAGCACAATTGCGGCCGCGGCGGCCATTCTGACTACATAGGTTTCAGTTTGTTACATTATTAAATTAGATTAATTAAGATAGACTTTGAAATATGTCAAAATTTCATAGAGATTAGTCTTAATCAATTATTTAAATACTAGTCAAAAAAGAAACTTCTTAACGTCCTTTACTTTAAAAAGAAATTATATTCTCTCGCAAAAGCACACATGTAGTTACATAATTGTAACCTTTGAAAAAAAAGTCGAGAGGTACACATTTTAGGTATGTGTTTTAAACTTCTTTTCTTAATTAAGTAGTTTTGTTGAATTCAAATGTTTAATTAATTTCTATCAAAATAAATTTATCAAAAACATGAATACTTTACTTACCCCATAACAGAAGTACACATTACCATAACTCTTTTATCTGGGAACCAGAATATTAAGACAAAAATGTTTTCCTTAACAACATTAACCATGTCTCTTCCCAACAACATACTAAGTTCTAATGTTGACAACAAAACAAAAACAAATATTCAATATTCCACACTCATCCCTATCAAATCATGATTTTGTATAAATACATTCTCTTAATTTTCTGTCAACTATTTTTAAATTATTTTAAATTATTAAATTCATATCGGTCATTTATAAAACATGTAAGCTTCATTTTGCTAACTTTTTAATTGTTCTTGCATTTTTTCAGCTCCACTAAAGAATGCAATTGATTGGCATCAAGACCACCAAATGTTTGGGCTGGTAAACCTGCTGCCATAGTGATGCTGGAGAGGACATGGTGGTGCAAAATCACATACCATCTCCGACAAATTGAGTTTTCCTCGATCTTCATTTCATCTATAAACCCGAGTTTTTCATTAACGCATTCCAGCCTTCAGCAAAATTCAACAATGACGGTGACCTGATTGATGAAGATGAAAAGAATGAGTTGAAGGATATTCTTATCCTTGAAGGCATTTACCCTGCTACTTCAAGAAAAAATTTGAAACAACTTTGAGTAACATACATTTGTTTGAAATAAAATAAGCTTTGGATTTTTCGGTCCATTCCTTTTAGAAATTTCATTAATAAATATTTTATTGTAAGTCATGATTGATATTCTGTTACAAAATGTATTTTTTTTTTATTCCATGTTTATGAAATAAGTAGTCTTGTCACATTATTCATGTTGTAGTATTACATATGTCTTTTGGCATCTCCACTCATAAAGTGTTCCTTTAATTTATTCCTAATGTACAAGATATGAAGATAATTCTAAATACATAAATCAAATTGTCATTTAGCAGCAAATTAACTTTTTATTGACAAAATTTCAAAAAAATAATCATGTAGAAAAATATATTTAGTCTTGTAAATCCGTTGTCAACAGACTCAAATGGTCAATAAACTTCAATTAAAGACAAATCGATCGGAAGTATCCGAATTAAAACTTTAACTGCAACCATTATTGGTTAAACTTGACTTCCCTTATGTTCCTATGATTACATATTTACTTACTTTTTTTCAAATAATGAATTCAGATTTTCAAGTGCAATGAGACATAACACAATGAGCATATTGAAGTGCTAAGTATGTTTCATATTTACTTATAAATGAGCATTCGCTCGAGTGTATTAAAGTGGAGTGAGTGTCTGAAAGCAAACAAGTGTAAGTACAATTGGCCAAATTCCATGATCAATCTTGTATTCTTATATGCACTTTTATTTTTCTGTTTTCTTTTAAAAGTTGATTTGTTGTTCTAACAAAGAAGTAAACTAAGGGAAAGGAAAACTTGCCTATTCTAAGGGGAGACAGACATTGAAGAAACTTCATTGCAATTGCTTGAAAGGTAGTAGTGGTAGCTCAGATTTAAAATGTGGGAAAAACCCTAATAACGTTGTGCTCAACATCCTGTCAATTACATGATGAAATACAAAAGGCGGAAGCGTTACCTGTGGAATTGCCATTAATGAAATCCTGCGATGATGATGATAGAGCCAATGGGTTGGGTGATCTTCCTTAGCAAACACCCTGAAGACCTTTGCTCTCTTGATGGGGATAGAGAGAACCAGAGAGTTTTTCTCCTTTAGGGTTTGTGAGACTGAATAGTCTTGTTGTGTTTGCCTTGGGACCATTACCCCTATATATAACTATTATTAGTTATATCCCAAATTGCAGTATTTCCAATTCAGCCCCTCATTAAATTAGAAACTGTCTGGTATCTACACTATTAATTTTCATAACTATTATGCTCTTTAGCCATAAACTATTATATATTATTGACCCCTAGTTTATTGGCTAATTATATAATGATCCTAACACACTTTATTAATTAATTACATATGTGACCATAAATCTTACAATCTCCCACTGGTCACACATGTATCCTTAGGAGTGTGTTAGACTTTATGACGTCAAAAATGTCATTATAATTACCTTGAGTATAATCCAAAATTGTCCCGTCCATTAATCATATCAGCACATGGAACCAAAGAGGCTTTCGTCATAATAAGCATAACTAAACCCATCAATGATCACCCATACTGACACAACTAAATGACATAGACCCATTATGAAAAGTGTAGCATGAAAATTACATGAAGTTGGTCAATGCATGTCAATTTTCAACTGGTCCTACTTTATCGAATGAGATCATACCATAACTTAAATGTACAAAGTAACCAAACACTGAATACTTTAAACTATATTTCTGATCAGAAAGTCCAAATACAATGTATTTGTACTTTACAATTAAACATAGAACATGAATTACATAATGGACGAAACTCCCACTAAAATCAAGATTCCTCAAACTGTAGGCACACCCATGTGTGAGCAGTATGCTCATGAAAGACCTTGGGTGGTAGACCTTTAGTGAGTGGATCCGCAATCATGGAGTTTGTCCTTAAGTGTTCTATGGATATCTGTCCACTTTGTACCTTCTCTTTAACAACTAGGAACTTAATGTCAATGTGCTTTGACTTGGTTGAGCTCCTATTATTGTTAGAATACAGACTGCTGATCTATTGTCACAATACCAACTTGAGTGGTCTTTCAATCCTTCAACTATTTGCAGCCCCGTGACAAAAATTTCTCAGCCAAATGCCCTGGTCAGATGCTCATGAATTGTTACGAATTCTGCTGCCATGGTTGATGAAGCAGTAAGACCTTGCTTGGCACTACGCCAAGAAACTGCTCCACCAGCTAACAGAAAGACATAGCCTGAAGTTGATCTTAAGCTGTCTTGGCTCCCGCAAAATCCGAGTCAGAGTACCCAGTGATCTCTAACTGGTCTGACCTCCTATATGTGAGCATGTAGTTTCTTGTTCTCTTCAAATATCTCATGACCCTCTTGGCTGCTTTCCAATGGTCAAGATCTGGATTGCTAAATATCTGCCTAAAATCCTACTATGAATGCTAATGTCTGGACGCGTACATACTTGGGCATACATAAGACTCCCTACAGCTAAAGCATAAGGGGATCTTTTGCATTTCTTGAATTTCCAAAACTTCCCTTAGAGCACTGTTTGAGACTAAACTTGTCTCCCTTAGCAACTGGGGTGTCCCCTTGTTTGCAATCCTGTAACCCAAACCTTTTGAGAACCTTATCGATATAGCTCTTTTGTGACAATCCAAGAATACCTCGAGATCTGTCTCGGTGTATCTGAATTCCTAATACAAAAGAGGCGTCACCAAGATCTTTCATCTCAAAAATTCTTTGATAGAAATTTCTTAGTTTTGTGCAACATGCCTATATCGTTAGTGGCAAGCAGTATGTCATCAACATACAAGACCAGGAAAATATGTCTGCTCCCACTGAACTTATGATACACACATCATCAACTGTATTCATCTCAAAACCAAATGAGAGAATTACTTGATGAAATTTATGGTACCATTGACGAGAAGCTTGTTTTAGCCCATAAATGGATTTTCTTAGTTTGCACACCATATTCTTTGGGTCTCCCCAACACAAAGTTTTCTGGTTGCACCATATAGATCGTCTCATCAATGTCGCCATTGAGAAAAGCTGTTTTTACATCCATTTGATTAAGCTCCAATCAAAGTGAGCAACAAGAGCATGATTATTCTTAAAGAGTCCTTCGATGAAACCGGAGAGAAAGTCTCTTTATAATCAATCCCTTCCTTTTGAGTATAACCCTTAGCTACAAGACGTGCCTTATATCTCTCCACATTACCATTGGAATCCCGCTTGGTTTTAAAAATCCATTTGCAACCAATGGGTTTCATTCCTTCAGGTAATGGGATAAGTTCCCAAACTAAAATTGTCTTGCATAGACTTGTACTCCTCATTCATTGCTTCGACCACTTATCTGAACGAGAATCTTGCATGGCTTGATGAAAGTTGACCGGGTCGTCTTCCGTCATGCCAACATTTTCCTCTACCTCATTGATAAATACTACATAATCATCCGAATAGCATTTTCCTTTCTCTAGTGGATCTCCGCAATGGAGCTGGCTCTTGAGGCACTTGTTCTGAGGATCTTGAATTTGATCTGGATTTTGTTCTTCCTGAACACCAGATCATCTTGAAGTTTGTTCAATAATGGGAAAAGTCAATTGGTGGAAGAATCAGTTCTGGAATTGTTACCGATTCTTCCTCAAAGACAAAATCTTTAACCTTAATCTTCCCCCCAAACTCAATATCCTCAAAGAACGTTGTCGTTCCGTCTCAAAAATTGTTCTCAAATTAGGATCATAAAATTTATAGGCCCTTGATTTTTCTGAGTACCCTATAAAATAGCTGCTAAATTGTTCGGGGTTCAAATTTCTTTTCATTCGGCCTATAAGGCCTTGCCTCAGCTGGACATCCCCAAACATGAAAGTGCTTCAGGCTAGGCTTACGCCCAATCAAAAGCTTATAAGGTGTTTAGCCGCTGCCTTAGTTGGTACTCTATTAAGAATGTATGCTGCTGTTTTTTAATGCCTCTCCCCAGAGTGACTCTGGCAAGGTGGAATGACAAATCATTACTCCTTACCCATATCCTTAAGAGTCCTGTTTCATCTTTCAGCTACACCATTCATGCTGGGTGACCCCGGCATAGTGTATTGTGGGACGATTCCACATTCCTCTAGGAATTTGGCAAATGGTCACGGACGTTGTTCACCTGAACCGTCATATCTGTTGTAGTATTCACCACCACGATCAGATTTGACCTTTTTAATTCTCTTATTAAGTTGATTCTCAACTTCTGCCTTAAAGGATTTGAACACGTCTATTGATTGGGACTTTTTCGTGAATTAGGTAAAGGTTAGGCATATCTAGAATGCATGCTACACAATTCTAAGACGTCGGTATGTATCAATTCTAAGACGTCTGTAGCTCTATATGCGCCTAATTCTTATCTTTGTCTGTTTCCTTTAATGCATGCTACACAAACGTTAAAGTCTGTGAAGTCAATGAATCTAAAATTCCATCTGACACAAGTCGTTCACTCTATTTTTAGAGATGTGACCTAGACGCTTGTGCCAAAGCACTCCTAAATTGAAAATTGTCAATTTTTCGCTTAGTACCACGTAATTCCACACTCAAGTTTCATTATAGTTTAGCCACAGTTTCCAACAAATAAAGATTATCATAACCAGAAAGTAAAACCGGTTCCAACAAACTATTCGAATTTAAGACAAAGTAAATTCTTTATTCCCAAATGAACAATAATATCCTGATTTATCCAAATAGAAATAGAGACCAAATTCCGTCTAAATGACGGTACACAAAAGTGTCTTCTAAAATCAGAATAATGACCGAACTTAATAATAATCTAAATTTTCCTATGGCTTCAACTTCTACCTTCTTCCCATCTCCTACATAGATGCATCTTTCAGTATCACTAGGCTTTCGGAAGTTCAGGCAACCCTGCATTGAAACACTGATGTTAGTAGTTGCACTAGAGTCTAACCACCAAGTGTTTCCAGGTACTGAAGCTAAATTAACCTCAGAACAGACCAAAGACAGAATCATACCTTTTCTTAACACGCCAAGCGTGATATTTGGCACAATCCTTCTTCACGTGTCCAGAACTCCTGCAGAAGAAGCAGTTGTTATCCTTAGTCTGCTTCTTTTGTTCTGGACCCTTAGCAGCAGCTTTGTTCTTGGCTCCTCAATTCTTTTCCTTTTGCCCTTGTCTTTAGAGATGCTAGTAAAGTGAGCACTTTCAGTCCTATCTTGCTTCAGCTTGTCCTCTTCTTGCACACATAATGAAATGAGCTCATTAAGAGTCCATTTCTCCTTTTGACAATTATAAGTCACCTTAAACTGACTGAATTGTGAAGGAAGAGACATCAATACTAATGAATGAGTAAGTCATCTGACAACTCAAGCTTTAGTCCTTTAAGCTTAGAAGCAATGTTGGACATCATCATAATGTGCTCTCTTATATTTCCCTTGCTTTGATACTTTATGGAAATTAAATTCTGAAGCAAAGAACTTGTTTCAGCCTTATCACTTTTTTCAAAGCGTTTTTTCCATCTCAACAAGGAAATTTTTAGCTGTAACTATCTCATCCGAGACAGCACCTCTAAAGACCTTAGGAATGCCACACTTTATGATCATAAGACTTATGCGATTTGAGCGATCCCATTTCGCATACTCTAATTTTTCTTCAGAAGAACTAGAGTCCTTAGGAGTAGAAGGTTTATCAATTCTTAATGCAAGGTCCAGATCCATGCAGCCAAGAACAATCAAAATGTTCTCTTTCCATTCCTTAAAATTTGTCCCATCAAGGACAGGAATAGAACTCAAATTTGCAGATATGGAAGCAACCGATGTTGTGAATTAAATAAAGAACGAAACTTAGAAACTCACATTATAAGAAAATAAATCAATAAATAAATAAATACATATGTTCAAATCATGGAATTTAACCCATCTCAAGATACCCAGTGCACCATTGATGTCAAGTCTTTGGACAGTAACATCAACTGCTAGTGGTACTCTTGTTGCAACGATCAAATATTGACAATAAGACATGTCAAACAATAAACCTTCCTTTGGGCCGATTTACTGCTCACATTTATACCAAATAATTGTCACACATTTATCGTCGCAGGTGTACCAAGTAATTCTGCCAAATATTAACCTTCTTTGGGGTCGGTCAATACCCGCATGAATAAACATATATGTAACACCAGTTTTTCAAAAGCGAGGGTATATTTTTTTTTTCAAAAGGAATTAAAATAAAACAAAGAATTATATCAGGAAAATGCCTTTGGATAAATAATTGAGTCATTATAATTTACAAACAGCGGAAAAGTTTCTCCAATTACAAATCCAAAACATTTACACAACATCAAATGGTACATGGAACCCATCCAAAGATGATGTCAAACTGATAATATTAGTAAAAGTACAGTTTCCAAACTAAAAATACTCCCAACCAAAAAGAAGGACCCCTAGTCCCTATACACCATCCTAATCTGATCATCCTGCCAAAAAGCTATACACCCTGAGTAATCTCCACGCGCCCCGTGAGATCCTCCTAACGTAACTGCAGTCAAGCGTTCCATCTCCATTCCGTCCGTAGGGCACGAACCGGTAGGACCGTCCTGACTCTCATCTGAGGGCAAAGCCCAGATTTCCACAATAATTGTAAAGGGTCACCAACCGAAATTAATAGATAACACATAACATTTAAGTTTTAAATGCACAAAATAACCTTTCAACTAAGCATGCACCTTAAAAGGATTTTCCATATGCTAAAAGTTCATATAATGCTTGTCAATTAACAATGAACTCAAAATGAAGTCCTCAAACCATCAAGTAATACATAACTGATCAAAGCATTGATAAATCAATTGAGCAATCGATTATCTAACTCAAAATAAGTACTTTTGCTGAGAAAATCGATTGCCAAATCGATTTGGTCAGTTCTGCTGAGTTTCTGCATGACCAAATCGATTTCTAAGTCAATTTTGTCAGTTCTGATGAGTCCCTGGGTTGCCAAATCGATTTCCAAATCGATTTCGGCAGTTTTGCTGAGTTCCTGCCTCTCTGTCAATCGATTTCCAAATCGATTTCTTAAAAGATTTGAAAGATATATTTATACAATCGATTGGCAAATCGATTAGGTCAAAATGGTGAACTTCCTGCAACTCATCCAATCGATTGGGAAATCGATTTCCCTGATCCTTTTTTCCAAAAATTTATTGCATTAACTCAAGTCATTCCTAATCAAGTTCACAACCTAACACTTAGCAATTCCTACACGATTACCACGGCAATTTGGATCTCGATAACCATCATACTTACTCACAACAATCAACACATAACACTTAGCATTTTCAACGCAATTACCACGGCAATTGGGATCTCGATAACCATCATACTTACACACAACAATCAACACATAACACTTAGCATTTTCAACGCAATTACCACAACGACTCAAATTCAAATCACTTAATCATAAAACTCAAATAAACCACGATCGCGAAATAGATATAAAAGGAAGGAGAAGGAAGGAAAGATAGAGAAAAGGAAGAAGAAAGGAGAAGGAAAAAAGGAAGAAAAGAGGAAGGAAAATGCAAAGATCATCGTCTCTTCCTCTCCCGCGCGGCCAAATTTCTCTCTTTTCTACCCATTTTGCAGTTTCGTCGCTTTCTTTCTCAAAACTAGTAACACCCATTTTAAGTTGGGTGAGCATCATCAGGTTTTCGCAATCCATCTTCCTCTTTGATGTCGAAAAACGAAAGAAAAACGGTTTGAGACCAAACACAAACCGCCTGCCGTTCATCTAGATCCAACCTCATTTCTCGAAGAGATAGAAGGGAAAGTTGCTCACCACCACACCTACGTGCTAGTGAACTAATTGAAGCGGCGTGTGCGAGCGGGATTTTACCCTCGCAATTACTCGCGGGATACGGAGAACGACGAGTTAAACGGCTAAACGTTGTAGGTAAGGGCGTTTCCAAACTTAGTAATTCATTTAGGAGTTTATCTTGTGATTGGTTGAAAGGATCTGGTTAGACGGTCGAGTATGATTTGCGGGGAAATGGATGCTGAAGAACTTTATTGGTAAAATCTTAATGAGGTTAGTGTTGGCTTATAATTGACAGTGTCGTAGAAAATGAAAGCTCAACTCAATTTGTGTGATTAAGGGTAAAGAAATATTAGATGTGTTTGCAGTGTTATGTGTCGTTATTTGTGTTTCGTGTCAATTTGGCGTTTGCCTTACTTGATGTTGGTTAATTGCGTTGGTTCGTTGGAATTATCGGTTGAATTTGGAGAGTATGTTGATTTGTTTCTTGGGATTTGAACAACCATTAAGTAAACGATGTATACAAAATGGGAAACTATTTTAATACCTCAAGTATTACATAATAGTGCAATTTGAAGGAAAAAGGTTATCAAGTTTAACTGGGCGTTAGAAATGAGGGACTCTTAATGTCCCGGTTACTTAACGATGTTTTTCAAGAATCGTTACCGGTAAAATGAGGTTTAAGAATGGAGGAATCTCTTAATGACTCGTTTATCTGAATATTTGTGTGTGAAACGTTTAAGTCAAAGTATATTAAGAATGGGGAATCTCTTGATATGTCTGTTGCTTAACGTTTTATTTGAAAATCATTAGATAAATCAGGTATTAAGAATGGAAGAATCTTTAATGACTTATTTATTTAATGTCGTTTTGAAAACCTGCAGACCCGTGATAGGTGGCAGGCCACTCGATAACGGTACGGGCCCGTGATAGGCAGACGTTTATGGTTTTCGCTTTTTGTAAATTGTGCAGACCCGTGATAGGTGCACCCAGTAAATAGTACTTTGGCCTGTGATAGGCGGTACATTACAATTTACGTTATTTTAGTAAGCGTCAGACCCGTGATAGTGGCACCATCGGTAAACGATACGGGCCCGTGATAGGCAGATACGTTTATGGTTACGTTTTTTTTAATATCTGCATTTGCTTATCGTCTGTTGTGATGAAGTCGGTAATGTCATGATTTCATTGCCCTTTTGTCAATCGGTAGCAGACCGTGATAGTTGCACTTGATACATGTTTTGGGCAGTGATAGGCGGTACATTTATATTATACGTTTGTGGACAACCGTGCAGACTCGATAGGATGTGCACCTCGATAAACGACGGGCCCGTATAGCCAGTACTTTATGGTTTCGCTTTTTTGGTAATTGTGGCAGACCGTGGTGGTGCAACTTGGTAAATAGTACTTTGCTGTGTCAGGCGGTACATTTACAATTTCGTTATTTTAGTAAGCGTGAGACCGTGATAGGTGGACGTGTAACGATACGGCGTAATAGAGTCGTTAAATGTTTACGCTTTTAGTAAATCGTGCAGACCGTGATAGGTGGCATCACTTGGTAATCGGACTTCTGGCCTGCGATAGCGGTCGATTATGATTTACGCCCTCGGAGGTTTTGGTTTGGAATTCGAGTCCATGCATTTTGGCATATACGCATATGCATTAGGGTGCTTGCACGCG
>PGTU02009010.1:0-16259 GCA_002896215.2 Cicer echinospermum
TGTGCATCCATAGGTGTTTTGTTCATTGTTGATCATTGTAGGTCATTATTCGCCTTTTCCAAGACTTTATTTGTTCCGAACAGGGTTTTTAACCCAATTCTGTGCACCAATAGGTGTGTTTTGTTCAGTTGGATGACTATTATATCGATTGTTCTCCTCTCCTAGATTTGTGTCTAGATCTAATTTGGGTTTGCTGTAACCAAATCTTCTGCATCCATAGGTTGTAGTTGCTGTAAGTTGAGACTAACATTTAGTCATTTTCGTTCCTTCCTAGACTTATTCTTGTCCAAATAGGTTTGTTAACCGGATCTTGTGCATCCAATAGGTGTGTCTGTGTCATTGGTATGAACATTTAAGTCATTTTCGGCATCGATCCTAGACTTTTTTGTCCAACAAGGGTTTTTAACCAATCTGTTGCGATCCAATAGGATGTGTTTGTTGTCATTGAAAAACATGTTAGGTCAGATTTTCGTCCTTCTTAGTACTTATTTTTGTCCATCTAGGCGTTTTAACCAATCTTGTGCATCCAATAGGTTTCAGTGGTTGTCTTTGCTTGGAAGGCATCTTGAAAATTTCATCCTCCGTAGACTTTTTATTGTCCACAAGGGTTTTTAGACCTAAGACTTGTGCATCAGTAGGTATGTTTGTGGATCCAGGTGGAGTAAACAATTTAGGTCATTTTCTGTTCGCCTATGGTTTATTCGTTTGCCAATTACGAGGTATTAACCATTCTTGTGCATCCAGATAGGTGGTTTGGTCCATGTGGATGAACATTTAGGTAATTTTGTGCCTCCCTATGGTATTCGTTGGTCCAACAGGTTTCACCAATCTTGTGAGACAGTTGGGATAGCGGTGTTTTGTTATCGCTTGGTCTGAAACTTTTAGTCAATTCTGGGTCTCCTTCTACACTTATTCTTTTCAACTAGGGTTGTAACAATGCTTCTGCATTCCAATTAGGTGTGTTTGTTGTGGGCGTGGTTGAACGGATTATGGTCATTTTCGTCCTTCTGAGTCTTTTTCTTGTCCAACTAGGGTTTTTTAACCAATCTCGGTGCAAATCCAAGGTATGTGTGTTGTGTCATTGTGGATGTAACATTGTAGGTACATTTCGATCGTCACGTAGTGTTTACTCTAGTCCAATTGAGGTTTTAACCATTCTGTGTGTGCACCCAATAGGTGTGTTTGTGTCAATTGGAGTGATGAACATTTCAGTATTTTCCGTCTCCTTAATTTGTTCTTGTTCCAAACAGGGTTGTTGACCAAAATCCTTAGTGCAGTTCCAATAGCTAGTTTTGTGTCAGTTGATAAAATTTAGTCATTTCGTCCATGCCCTATGTGATTCTATGTTATCCATAGGGTATTATAACCAATCGTGCTCACGCAATAGGTTTGTTTGTGTCAATTAGAATGAACATTTATGGTATATTTCGTCCTCCTTGGCTGTAATCTGTCTCAACCAATGGTTTTTCACCAATCTTGTGGATCCAATAGGTGTGTTTGTTTCGTTGGTGAACATTATAGAGTCTTTTGGTCTTACCTACACTTATTCTTGTGTCAACTAGGTGTTAACACATCTTCTGCATCCATTGGTGTTTTTTTCATTGGATGAACAGTTTAGCATTTTCGTCCTTCCTAGGCTTTTCTTGTCACTAGGTTTTACCAATTCGTGCATCCAATAGGTGTCTTTGTGTCATTGGATGAAATTTAGGTCATTTTCGTCCTCCTAGTTTATTCTAGTGCCAATTAGGTTATACAATCTTGTGCATTCCGAATAGGGTGTATGTTGTGTCATGGATACATTTAGGTCATTTTCGTCCATCCTAGACTTTTTCTTGTCGCAACAAGGGTTTTAACCAATCTTGTGCATACAATAGGTTTTTTTGTGGTCATTGGATAAGACATTTAGTCATTTCGTCCTCCCTATGTTTATTCTAGTCCAATAGGTTTTTTAACCAATCTTGTGCATCCAATATGTTGTTTGGTGATTGGATGACCATTTAGGTCATTTTCGTCCTCCTAACTTATTCTTGTTCAACTAGGGTGTTTTCACCAATCTTGTGCATCCAATAGGTGTGGTTGTCATTGGATACAGTTAGTCTTATGTCATCTAGACTTTTCTTGTCGAACAAGGGTTTTAACCAATCTTGTGCATACAATAGGTGTGTTGTGTCATTGGATAAACTTTAGGTCACATTGTCCTCCCTATGTTTATTTCTGAGTCCAATTAGGCTTTTTAACCAATTCTGTGCATGCCAATATGTTGTTTTGGGTCATTGGATGACCATTTAGGTCATTTTCGTCTTCTACACTTAATTCTTGTTCAACTAGGGTTTTTCACCAATCTTGTGCATCCATAGGTTGTGGTGTGTCATTGGATGAACATTTAGGTCATTTTCGTCCTTCCTAGACTAATTCATGTCCAACTAGGGTTTTTCACCAGTTTTGCACCAATCTAGTTCATTTGTGTCATTGATGAACATTTAGGTCATTTCTCCTCCCTTGTGTTTATTCTAGTCCAATTAGGGTTTTAACCATCTTGTGCATCCAATAGGGTTGTTCATTGGATGACATTGGAGGTCATTTTCGTCCTCCTAGATTTGCTCTAGTCCAATTAGGGTTTTTAACCAATCTTGTGCATCCAATAGGTGTGTTTGTTTCATTGGATAATTTAGGTCATTTTCGTCGTACCTGAACATATTCTTGTGCAACTAGGGTTCTAACCATCTTGTGCATCCAATAGGCTGGGTTGTGTCATTGGTGATCTTGTAGGTTATTTCTTCCTTCCTAGAATCTATTCTTGTTCAACTTGGGTTTTTAACCAATCTTGTGATCCAATAGGTGTGTTTTTGTCATTGGATGAACATTTAGGTCATTTTCATCGGTCACTATGTTTGCTATAGTCCAATTAGGTTTTAACCAATCTTGTGCACCAATAGGTGTGT
Organism: Cicer echinospermum; assembly: GCA_002896215.2. Lineage (NCBI taxonomy): Eukaryota > Viridiplantae > Streptophyta > Magnoliopsida > Fabales > Fabaceae > Cicer > Cicer echinospermum. The sequence goes on from PGTU02009010.1 coordinate 2,943, forward strand.
TTGTGTCATTGGATGACCATTTAGGTATTTAATCCTCCCTATGTTTATTCTATCCAATTAGGGTTTTTAACCAATCTTGTGCTTCCAATAGGTGTGTTTGTGTCATTGGAGAGGAACATTAGTCTCTTTCGGTCCGCCCTAAAATTTGTTCTAGCCATTAGGGTTTTTAACCAATCTGTGATCCAATAGGTGTGTTTGTGTCATTGGATGAACATTTAGGTTCATTTCTCCACGATTTATTCTGTGTCAACTAGTTTTTAACAATCTTGTGATTAATAAGTTCATTTATGTCATTGTGATGAACATTTAGGTCATTTTGTCGTCCTCCTTGTCCTATTCTGGTCCAATTTAGGGTTTTTACCGATTTGTGCATTCAAAGGTGTGTTTGTGTCATTGGATGAACATTTAGGTAATTTCTCCTCCATTGGCATTTTCTTGTCAACTAAGGTTTTCACCAATCTTGTGGATCCAATAAGTTGTTGTGTCGATTGGTTGAACATTTAGATCATTTCGTCTTCCACACATTTCTTGTCACACTGGGGGTTTTAACCGATCTTGTGCACTCCTAAGAGGAGTGTATTGTTCATTGGATGAACATTTAGGTCATTTTCGTCTCCTAGGCTTTTCTTGTCCACAAGGGTTTTAACCAATCTCGTGATCCAATAGGTGTGTTGTGTGTCATTGGTAATGACATTTAGGTCATTTCATCGTCACGATGTTTATCTAGTTCCAATTAGGGTTTTTAACCAATTCTTGTGCACCAATAGGTGTGTTTGTGTCATTGGATGAACATTTAGGTCATTTCGTCTCCTTAGATTTGCTAGTCCAATTTAGGGTTTTTAAACATCTTGTGCATCCAATAGTGTGTTTGTTTCATTGGTGAACATTTAGGTAATTTTCGTCCTTCCCTAACATATTCTGTGTTCAACTAGGGTTCTTAACCAATCTTGTGCATCAATAGGTGTGGTTGTGTCATTGGATGAACATTTAGGTCATTGTTCCTGACTATTCTTGTTCAACTTGGGTTTTTAACCATCTGTGATCATAGGTGTGTTGTGTGTCTTTGGATGACACTTAGGTCATTTCGTCCGCCTAAATTTGTTCTAGCCCAATTAGGGTTTTAACCAATCTTGTGCATCCAATAGGTGTTTGTGTCATTGGATGAACATTTAGGTCATTTTCGCCTGACCTAGACTATATTCTGTCCAACTTGTTTTAACAATTCTTGTGCATCCGATAGTGTTTTATTCATTGGATGACATTTAGGTCAGTTTCGTGCTCCCTTGTCCTTATCTGGTCCAATTAGGATTTTAACCGATCTTGTGCATTCAAAGGGTGTGTTGTGTATTTGATGAACATTTGTAATTTTCGTCTCCATTGCTTATTCTTGTCAACTAAGGTTTTACCAAATCTTTGTGATCCAATAATTTGTTTTCATTGGTTGAACATTTAGGTCATGTTTCGCTCCTTCCTACACTTATTCTTGTCCAACTAGGGTGTTAACCATCTTGTGCATCCAACAGGAGTGTTGTGTATCATTGGATGAACATGTAGGTATTCGTCCTTCCTAGGCCTTATTCCTTGTCCAACAAGGTTTTAACCGATCTCGTGCATCCATAGTTTTGTTTGTGATCATTGGTATGAAATTTTTCATCGTCACTATGTTTACTCTAGTCCAATTAGGTGTTTTTAACCAATCTTTTGCACCCAATAGGTGTGTTTGTGTCATTGGATGATATTGTGTTTGTGTCATTTGATGTATACAGTGACCATAAAAGTTTGAAATACTTGTTCGACCAGAAGGAGCTTAATATCCGACAGCGGAGATGGATGGAGTTCATCAAGGATTATGAGTTCACGTTGCACTATCACCCAGGAAAGGCCAATGTGGTGGCTGATGCCTTGAGTAGGAAGCGAGCCCATTTGTCATCCATAAAATGAAGGGATTAGAGTTGTTAGAGAATTTTCGCGACTTGGATCTTAATATGGATTCTTTGTCGGGAAAAGTACAATGTGGAATGATCATTGTAGATAATAAACTAATGAATGAGATAAAAGCCCTTCAAGCGACCAATGAGACTATTCAGGGGAGACGAAAATTGGTTGAGACCGGCAAGGCTCCCGAATTTCAAATGGGTCCAGATAACATTTTGTGGTGTAATAAACGTATTTGTGTGCCGGATAATGCAGAGTTGAGAAAAACCATTTTGGATGAGGCCCATAAGAGCAAACTGAGTATTCATCCTGGTACTACAAAGATGTATAAAGACTTGAAGCAAAGATTTTGGTGGCCAGGAATGAAGAAACAAGTGGCGGAATATGTGGCGTCTTGCCTGACTTGCCAAAAGGCTAAGGTTGAACACCAAAAACCTGTTGGATTGTTGCAGTCATTAGATGTACCAGTGTGGAAATGGGATAGCATATCTATGGACTTTGTGGTGGCATTACCTAAGACTCAGAAGAAATTTGACTCCATTTGGATGATTATTGACAGACTCACAAAATCCGCACATTTCATACCTGTAAGGACTACTTACAATGTATCTAAGCTTGCAGAGATTTACGTTGCGGAAATTTTTAGATTACACGGGATACCATCTAGCATTGTGTCAGATAGAGATCCAAAGTTCACTTCTCGTTTGTGGGGAGCATTGCATGAGGCATTGGGTACTAAATTGAGATTGAGTTCTGCTTACCACCCTCAAACCGATGGCCAAACTGAAAGGACTATTCAGACCTTAGAAGATTTGCTAAGAGCTTGTACATTAGATAACAAAGGAAGTTGGGATGATCTATTGCCTCTTGTCGAATTTACCTATAATAATAGCTATCATGCAAGCATCGGTATGGCCCCGTACGAGGCTTTGTATGGGCGCAAGTGTCAAACTCCCTTGTGTTGGTATCAGGATGGCGAAAACTTAATCGTAGGGCCAGAGCTGGTGCAACAGACTACAGAGAAGGTGCGTCAGATCCAAGAGCGGATGAGAACAGCACAGAGCAGGCAGAAGAGTTATGCTGATCGACATAGGAGACCCTTAGAGTTTCAGGAGGATGAACATGTATTCTTGAGAGTGACGCCGACTACTGGAGTTGGTAGGGCATTGAAGTCTAAAAAGCTTACTCCGAAGTTTATTGGACCATATCAAATTCTTCGACGTGTGGGTCCAGTGGCGTATCAAATTGCTTTACCACCGAATTTAGCTAATTTACATGATGTGTTCCATGTATCACAATTGAGGAAGTACATTGCAGATCCATCCCATATTATTGCGCCAGATGATATTCAATTGAAGGAGAATTTTACCTTCGAGGTCCCACCGATAAGCATCGCTGACAGAACTACCAAACATTTGAGGGGAAAGGAAATTCCGTTGGTTAAGGTGATTTGGAACCAGACAACTGGGGATGCTACTTGGGAGTTGGAAGAGAAGATAAGAGAGCTTTACCCATATCTTTTAGAGACCTCTTAGTTTCGAGGACGAAACTATTTTAAGGGGGTAAGTATTGTAACACCCTTTTTTTTAATTAATTAATTTAAAATCATTAGTTTTGTTTATCCTTTTATTAATTTAGTGTGACGATAGTAAGATAATTATTCTTTGAATGTTTAATTATTTGATAAAGTATTTTCATATTAAATAATTTATTATTGGGATTTTTATTATTGACTAATTAAAAACTCGTAGAAATATTTGTATTAGAGTGAACAACGACCAAGCCAATTTTGACTAAGTCAAATTTAATCACTCACACTACTATTTTTATAATTATATTTTATAAAATTTAATTTATATTGTGTCCATTCAAATGTGTAACTAGCAAGAATAAATACATGAATGCCAATTAATTCTTAACGGTTGGTCATTGAATGACATTATTCCAATTTAATTCCTTATTCATGTGTGCAATTAAACTCAATGAAGAGAATTATTCATTCTCTCTGATCAGCTTTATGCCTCCTTTATTAGTCGCATACACCTCTCCTTCTTAGGACACGATTAAACTTACAGTAGAGGAAAAATAAGTCATAATCACTCACACGCATTACCAACACTACATTTATCTCAAATATTTTCTAAGTCACTCAAACAACCATCCTTACATTCCCTAGCTTTTTGATCGGAGCTATAAACTTTTATTCACCTTGGTGAGACTTTCGAGGGCTATATAGTAGTACGTGGAAGGAAAGCGTCCAAGGTAAGGGGCTTTTCCCCATGCAGAGTTAGGTTAGATATTAAATTAGCGATTCATAAGATATTGATATGGTGTCTGAATGTATTAAAAGAAAAATGTCGATTTTATTTTCGTCGTAAAGAAAATTAACTATCATGCTTTGATTGTTTCTTTTGAGTAATATCTCTATTTTGATGAAATTAATTATAGAATTATATTTTATTACCATACCTTCATCAATATGTTTGTTGTGAAAACGTTCAATGCCATACATGTTTTAGAGTACTTACTTATAAAGTTATAATTTTTATAATGATGTAGTCATTAACATGTTTATTATGATGTATTTAATTTTAATCCTTGATTCTTGAGTATTTAAATTTTAAAACTTGACTTTTATGAACAATATACGTGTTTTGAAGAAATTGATGAAAAGTTTATTTTTCATTTACAAATATGAGGAAATTGATTTTTGAATGCATTAATGAATAGTTTTCTTTGTGGTTGCCTAAGTGGCTGGTTATTTGTGTGTGATTTTTCTTTGTGGTTGCCTAATTGGCTAGCGATTTGTACATTTCAAACATCATTATCATTGTCATGACATACCATATGCATCTTTGTGGACGCCTTAGTGGCTGGTTTAATTTTCCCCATTGGTATGGGTGACTTCTGTGTGGACGCCTTAGTGGCTGACTATATCCGGATCATGTATGTTTAGGACATGCATAATTTGCATACATTTTATTGCCATTATTATTTTTATATAATTATTTATTCTAAGGTGAGTTACTACTTGTTGTTTAGATATATTTTATAATTTTTGGTACACCTTATGAATTATAAAAATCATTTTCTCTAAATCTTTTATTACAAAAAGATTTTATATTTATATTTTATGGTTGTTAACTTATTATTTGGTCTAATTTTGCCGTGGGATGAACTGACCCCTTACACCAACATTTAGGTACTAACGATCTTGAAGGGTTGCATGAATGACGTTTGCTCGGCGCACGCGCGTGGGAAAACGGGGTACTTTAATAAAATAATAATAATATGTTTGTAGTGATAAAAACCGTTGTGATACAATTTTTAAGTTTATTTATTTCTCATCATTGATTTTTAATAGAAATGCGGAGGCGGGGTCCTTCTGCTAGGAAAAACTTGAGTTATTCTATTTTTGAGCAAACATTTTCTACAATTAGTAAATTGTCTTTACAAATAATAATATCCGATAAATCGCATTGTGGTATTTTTTTTAAAATGGAATCAAACTATTTACTAGAGAAATTTTATTTATTATATGATGAACTGCTTTAAAAAAAAAATCAAGCCGTTTTTGAAAGAAAATAAATATTTTTAAGTAATGTCTTGGATCAAAATCTGGGGCGTTACATTGTGGTATCAGAGCACTAATTCTCGGACATTGGTGGGATGGGACGCTTCATGTATGTCGCATGTTTTTTTCTTGTGATATGTTATTCATGTTAATCGTATAATTTTCTAATTATTTGAGTTTTACTAATTATTTAAATTTCTATTATGTGTCATTGATTATGTAACCTTCTTGAAATTGAATTCTATTAATTACTTAAACTTTTATTAAGTTATTAATTGTGTAACCTTCTTGAATTTGAATTTTAAGAATTACTTAAATTCTTATTAAGTATCATTAAATATGTTAATTGCTTGGTTTTCTAATTATTAAATTTTACTTAAATTTCTATTATGTGTCATCAATTGTATAACCTCCATGATATTGCTATTAAATATATGTTTTAAATATTTGGTTTAATTGTGTTATTTATATTTTTCAAACTTGAAATCTCTATAACTACTTGCATTCTTTTATTGGCATTGTCTTTTATATTTTATTTAAGTTGTTACATTTTATAATCTTTATGATTTACTTATTCATCGTATGATTGTTTTATTTTTAATTTTAAACTCTCTACTTCTTTTTGTACTAAGGGCTTGATTTTCTAACTATTTTATGTCATTAATGACTTAAATTTCAATTATGTGAATTTAATTGTCTAATTTAATTAAATAATTATGATGAAAAATATGTTTTAAATTCTTGATCCTACGATTAGAAATAATTTCAATCAAGCGATAAACATTTATGGTTGTATGATATGTGAATTATGAGTTTATTATCACGATTTAAAATTATTTCAATCTAAATTACAAAGTACTGTGGAGCTTTCATCATGTGATCTAAATGTATTTAATTAAAGACAATATTCTAAACCCTATATTATGTATAATTGTATGATCCCCAAAATAGAAGGGAAGGATAATACAAAAAGGTTGTATTGGAGGGATTCTGGCTAAGGAAAGACTTGGTTATTAAGTGGTCCATTGACCCACCTCTCTTTCCTGGGAACCCCTCCAAAGAACGACTTGCTGTATAACCCGAACCTACTATATAGTGCTCAATAAAAGACTTCCGTACTACCCAAAAGTTAAAATTACGTTATAATATTTTACTAATTAGATAATTTTAGGAAGCGTTATGGCTCGTCGCACAACCGATCGGTTCCCCAAGGAAGAAACGACATGACTGAAGCAATCCAAGCCATGAATGCTATGGCCACAGCAATGCCCCAACAAGCTGCGATCCAGGCTCAACGAGATGCGCAGAGGGATCAGAGGGATGAAGCAGCCAGTGCAGCAAGAGCATTGAATGAATTTCGTCGACAAGATCCGCCTAAATTCAAAGGGGAACATGACCCCGACAAGGCTGATCTTTGGCTGCAAGAAATCGAGAAGATCTTCGAGATCTTACACTGCTCTAACAATGCGAAAGTAGAGTATGCAACCTATTTGATGATTGGTGAAGCTGAATACTGGTGGCGAGGTGCGAAGAAAATGATGGAGACAAATCATGAAGAGCTAACCTGGGAGGCTTTCAAGAATAAGTTCCTAGAAAAATACTTCCCGAAAAGTTCTAGGGCTGAGAAGGAGGCCCAATTTCTAAAGTTGTATCAAGGGAATCTCACGATAGCGGAATATGCGGCAAAGTTCGAGTCCCTAGCAAAGCACTTCCGCTATTTCCTAAATCAGATAGATGAAGAATACATGTGCGAGAGGTTTGAAAGCGGGCTTAGGTATGAAATTAAGGAGTTAGTGGGGCCCTTGGAGATACGCCAATATCAAGTACTAGTGGAGAAATGCAAGAAAGTGGAGCAGATGAAACAGAGCCGTCTGAATAGGGGTGTTGTAGGTGGACCCATCAGACCTCAGGTAGAGATTTTAAATCCATCCATATCATTAGAGTCATAAGTTTGGCCTCTAAATGTGAATATCTACCTCTAAATGTTAATATTTGAAAACAGGGGCATAACGACCAACATAATAGGGGCAAGCAGCATCAACAATACAAGCCATATGCCTGACCACTGGGGAATGCTAGAGATCAACCTCGACCTCAAAACGGGGAAGGTCAAGGGCCAAAGGTTCCAAGTCAGAACCAGGCGTACCCTGTTAAGTGTTTTCGCTGCAACAGAGAGGACACAAGATATCTGAGTGTCCAATCAGACCAAGGGTTTGTTACATTTGTCAGAAACCAGACCATTTTTGCAAATGAATGCCCTGAACGGAAGGACGATAGAGCTGTCAACCGCAACAATATCAACGACAATGTTGTACGCCCTACTGCCAAGGGACGTGTCTACCACATCAATGGAGAGGAAACTCCATCTTCCTCTGAGCTTATCCAAGGTGAGTGTTTAATTGCTGGAAAATCACTTAATGTAATTTATGATTCGGGGGCAACACACTCATTCATTTCATTGGATTGGGTGGATTCGCTCCAACTTACTATTACTACTTTGCCGTTTGATTTGGTGGTTACCCTACCTTCTACCCAGAATCAGTGAAATGTAATACGGCTTGCTTGCAATGCCCGTTGATTGTGTTCGATATGAGATTCAACGTTGATTTGATTTGTATTCCCCTCAAGCATGTGGGAGTGATCCTTGGAATGGATTGGTTGTCAAGCCATTATGTTCTATTGGATTGTGCTCGTAAGTCTGTGATATTCCCAGACCCAGGTGTTTCTCGATTCCTCGATACCAATAAATTGAACTTCTCTTTGAAAGAGGGAGTTCGGAAGTGTGTTTCCCTCAACTCAGTCAGTACGAAGCTAGAGGTGGAGGTAGACGGATACTTGTGGTCGAAGATTTTCCAGAGGTATTTCCGTCGGATGTACCAGGATTACCCCCAGTTCGTGATATTGAATTTTCAATTGATGTGACTCCGGGTACAGGACCTATATCTATTGCACCATATAGAATGTCTCCATCGGAATTGTCAGAGTTGAAAAATTAGTTGGAGGACCTTTTATCTAAATCAGTTCATACGACCGAGTGTCTCACCTTGGGGAGCACCAGTACTCCTAGTGAAGAAGAAGGATGGAAAGTCTAGACTCTGTGTCGATTACCGTCAACTTAACAAAGTCACCATCAAAAATAGGTATCCCTTGCCACGCATTGATGACTTGATGGACCAACTCAAAGTTGCAATGATATTTTCTAAGATTGATTTGAAGTCGGGGTATCATCAGATTCGGGTGAAGGAAGAAGACATTCCTAAAAACTGCATTCAGGACTCGCTATGGGACACTTTGAGTATTTGGTGATGCCTTTTGGTGTCACCAACGCACCAGCTATTTTCATGGACTACATGAATCGTATATTTCACCCCTTCTTAGACAAATTTGTAGTGTCTTCATTGATGACATATTGATTTATTCTAAGAGCCTGGAGGAACATGAAGTTCACCTACGTCAAGTTTTGCAAGTCTTGAAGGACAAAGAGATTGTATGCTAATTTGGGGAAATGTGAATTCTGGTTGGAGGAGGTGAAATTCTTGGGACACGTTATTTCAAAGGAAGGTATCGCTGTCGACCCAACTAAAGTAGAGGCTGTGGTGGCATGGAAACAACCACAGACCGTCACAGAGATTAGAAGTTTCTTGGGCTTGGCTGGATATTATAGAAGATTCATTGAGGATTTTGCCAAGATTGCATCGCCGTTGACACAACTCACAAGGAAGAATCATATTTATGCATGGACGGAGGAATGTGAGAGGAGTTTTCAGATGATGAAAGAGAAGCTAACTACATCACCGGTGTTGGTATTACCACAACCAGAAGAACCATATGAAGTTTATTGTGATGCTTTTTACAAGGGTTGGGTTGTGTACTTATGCAGAACAAACAGGTGTAGCATATGCTTCAAGACAGTTGAAGGTGCATGAGAAACATTATCCCACGCATGACATGGAGTTGCTGCAATAGTTTTTGCACTAAAAATTTGGAGGCACTATCTGTATGGGTGCAATTTTGATGTATACAGTGACCATAAAAGTTTGAAATACTTGTTCGACCAGAAGGAGCTTAATATCCGACAGCGGAGATGGATGGAGTTCATCAAGGATTATGAGTTCACGTTGCACTATCACCCAGGAAAGGCCAATGTGGTGGCTGATGCCTTGAGTAGGAAGCGAGCCCATTTGTCATCCATAAAAATGAAGGGATTAGAGTTGTTAGAGAATTTTCGCGACTTGGATCTTAATATGGATTCTTTGTCGGGAAAAAGTACAATGTGGAATGATCATTGTAGATAATATAACTAATGAATGAGATAAAAGCCCTTCAAGCGACCAATGAGACTATTCAGGGAGACGAAAATTGGTTGAGACCGGCAAGGCTCCCGAATTTCAAATGGGTCCAGATAACATTTTGTGGTGTAATAAACGTATTTGTGTGCCGGATAATGCAGAGTTGAGAAAAACCATTTTGGATGAGGCCCATAAGAGCAAACTGAGTATTCATCCTGGTACTACAAAGATGTATAAAGACTTGAAGCAAAGATTTTGGTGGCCAGGAATGAAGAAACAAGTGGCGGAATATGTGGCGTCTTGCCTGACTTGCCAAAAGGCTAAGGTTGAACACCAAAAACCTGTTGGATTGTTGCAGTCATTAGATGTACCAGTGTGGAAATGGGATAGCATATCTATGGACTTTGTGGTGGCATTACCTTAAGACTCAGAAGAAATTTGACTCCATTTGGATGATTATTGACAGACTCACAAAATCCGCACATTTCATACCTGTAAGGACTACTTACAATGTATCTAAGCTTGCAGAGATTTACGTTGCGGAAATTGTTAGATTACACGGGATACCATCTAGCATTGTGTCAGATAGAGATCCAAAGTTCACTTCTCGTTTGTGGGAGCATTGCATGAGGCATTGGGTACTAAATTGAGATTGAGTTCTGCTTACCACCCTCAAACCGATGGCCAAACTGAAAGGACTATTCAGACCTTAGAAGATTTGCTAAGAGCTTGTACATTAGATAACAGAGGAAGTTGGGATGATCTATTGCCTCTTGTCGAATTTACCTATAATAATAGCTATCATGCAAGCATCGGTATGGCCCCGTACGAGGCTTTGTATGGGCGCAAGTGTCAAACTCCCTTGTGTTGGTATCAGGATGGCGAAAACTTAAATCGTAGGGCCAGAGCTGGTGCAACAGACTACAGAGAAGGTGCGTCAGATCCAAGAGCGGATGAGAACAGCACAGAGCAGGCAGAAGAGTTATGCTGATCGACATAGGAGACCCTTAGAGTTTCAGGAGGATGAACATGTATTCTTGAGAGTGACGCCTACTACTGGAGTTGGTAGGGCATTGAAGTCTAAAAAGCTTACTCCGAAGTTTATTGGACCATATCAAATTCTTCGACGTGTGGGTCCAGTGGCGTATCAAATTGCTTTACCACCGAATTTAGCTAATTTACATGATGTGTTCCATGTATCACAATTGAGGAAGTACATTGCAGATCCATCCCATATTATTGCGCAGATGATATTCAATTGAAGGAGAATTTTACCTTCGAGGTCCCACCGATAAGCATCGCTGACAGAACTACCAAACATTGAGGGGAAAGGAAATTCCGTTGGTTAAGGTGATTTGGAACCAGACAACTGGGGATGCTACTTGGGAGTTGGAAGAGAAGATAAGAGAGCTTTACCCATATCTTTAGAGACCTCTTTAGTTTCGAGGACGAAACTATTTTAAGGGGGTAAGTATTGTAACACCCTTTTTTTTAATTAATTAATTTAAAATCATTAGTTTTGTTTATCCTTTTATTAATTTAGTGTGACGATAGTAAGATAATTATTCTTTGAATGTTTAATTATTTGATAAAGTATTTTCATATTAAATAATTTATTATTGGGATTTTTATTATTGACTAATTAAAACTCGTAGAAATATTTGTATTAGAGTGAACAACGACCAAGCCAATTTGACTAAGTCAAATTTAATCACTCACACTACTATTTTATAATTATATTTTATAAAATTTAATTTATATTGTGTCCATTCAAATGTGTAACTAGCAAGAATAAATACATGAATGCCAATTAATTCTTAACGGTTGGTCATTGAATGACATTATTCCAATTTAATTCCTTATTCATGTGTGCAATTAAACTCAATGAAGAGAATTATTCATTCTCTCTGATCAGCTTTATGCCTCCTTTATTAGTCGCATACACCTCTCCTTCTTAGGACACGATTAAACTTACAGTAGAGGAAATAAGTCATAATCACTCACACGCATTACCAACACTACATTTATCTCAAATATTTTCTAAGTCACTCAAACAACCATCCTTACATTCCCTAGCTTTTTGATCGGAGCTATAAACTTTTATTCACCTTGGTGAGACTTTCGAGGGCTATATAGTAGTACGTGGAAGGAAAGCGTCCAAGGTAAGGGCTTTTCCCCATGCAGAGTTAGGTTAGATATTAAATTAGCGATTCATAAGATATTGATATGGTGTCTGAATGTATTAAAAGAAAAATGTCGATTTTATTTTCGTCGTAAAGAAATTAACTATCATGCTTGATTGTTTCTTTTGAGTAATATCTCTATTTTGATGAAATTAATTATAGAATTATATTTTATTACCATACCTTCATCAATATGTTTGTTGTGAAAACGTTCAATGCCATACATGTTTTAGAGTACTTACTTATAAAGTTATAATTTTTATAATGATGTAGTCATTAACAGTTTATTATGATGTATTAATTTTAATCCTTGATTCTTGAGTATTTAAATTTTAAAACTTGACTTTTATGAACAATATACGTGTTTTTGATGAAATTGATGAAAAGTTTATTTTTCATTTACAAATATGAGGAAAATTGATTTTTAATGCATTAATGAATAGTTTTCTTTGTGGTTGCCTAAGTGGCTGTTATTTGTGTGTGATTTTTCTTTGTGGTTGCCTAAGTGGCTAGCGATTTGTACATTCGAACATCATTATCATTGTCATGACATACCATATGCATCTTTGTGGACGCCTTAGTGGCTGGTTTAATTTTCCCCATTGGTATGGGTGACTTCTGTGTGGACGCCTTAGTGGCTGACTATATCCGGATCATGTATGTTTAGGACATGCATAATTTGCATACATTTTATTGCCATTATTATTTTTATATAATTATTTATTCTAAGGTGAGTTACTACTTGTTGTTTAGATATATTTTATAATTTTTGGTACACCTTATGAATTATAAAAATCATTTTTCTAAATCTTTTATTACAAAAAAGATTTTATATTTATATTTTATGGTTGTTAACGTATTATTTGGGTCTAATTTGCCGTGGGATGAACTGACCCCTTACACCAACATTTAGGTACTAACGATCTTGAAGGGTTGCATGAATGACGTTTGCTTCGGCGCACGCGCGTGGGAAAACGGGGTACTTTAATAAAATAATAATAATAATGTTTGTAGTGATAAAACCGTTGTGATACAATTTTAAGTTTATTTATTTCTCATCATTGATTTTTAATAGAAATGCGGAGGCGGGGTCCTTTCTGCTACGGAAAAACTTGAGTTATTCTATTTTTGAGCAATACATTTTCACAATTAGTAAATTGTATTTACAAATAGATAATAATCCGATAAATCGCATTGTGGTATTTTTTTTAAAATGGAATCAAACTATTTACGTAGAGAAATTTTATTTATTTTATGATGAACTGCTTTAAAAAAAAAATCAAGCCGTTTTTGAAAGAAAATAAATATTTTTAAGTAATGTCTTGGATCAAAATCC
>PGTU02009011.1:0-20183 GCA_002896215.2 Cicer echinospermum
TAATAACCGCTCAAAAAAAACCGAAGGGACTGCAGCATAATAACCGCTCAAAAAAAAACCGAAGGGACTGCAGCATAACAACCGCTTTAAAACCGAAGGGACTACGGCATAATAACCGCTCTAAAACCGAAGAGACTGCGGCATAATAACCGCTTTAAAACCGAAGGGACAGAAAGAAAGGGGAGAAGTGGCTCGAAAATTAGGCAAGCAGAATATAAGAGGGAGAAAAGAGAAAGATGGGAAAAGCATCCAACTTTGGTGTGCTTTTCACAATAGCTTGAATCTCATTATATAGTGATGGAAGCAAAGTCACATATATTTTCTAAACAATGTGGGATTTTAGTATGTATAGAATTGAAACTACACAAAATATGATAGTTTTTCAAAGTGGGATTTCAAAAAAATATTCTTACCAATGTGGGACTTGAATTTTAAAAAACAAGTTTCTTTCCAATTAAATTTACAAAAAATATTTCTTTTCAATGTGGGACTTCAACACATTTTTAAATTCACACTATAACATACTTATGTTCCCACAGGTTCTATTGAATTGTTGTTGGTAACGGTGTTTGCTCAAGAGTAATTTTATAGATAATGTTAGCAACTTGTTCTCACATTTCCGCATATTGTACATGCCTAATTTAACTAGCTACCATATACTTTTAGGATATGATACTGGCATACCGTGATAGACATGTTTAAATGAAAACTTTCTCTTGGTTCTATAAAGATAAATGATAAAATTCCTTTAGTAGTATAGATCTATTTACAATATATTTGAAATTCAGATCTCAATTACATATAATTTTGTATAATTTTAAAAGAAAATCATAAATTCATGTCATAAACAAGTGAGTTTGTGTTCAGTTATGTCTTCCAATGAAATATTATTTAACTTAAATATGTGATAAGGTTTCCCATTAATTAAATATGCAATTCATAGCGGTGACAAGAAACGAATACTTACATCACTAGTGACAATTTATTGGAGTGATAGCAAGAGAGAAATATTTTATGTGTTACTTAGAATGATCTGACAGTTGCAAAACAAATGTGTACATTATGATCTCCATTAAATGCATGTGTATATATATATATATATATATATATATATATATTATATATAATATATGTGTGTGTAGTGTGTGTGCGTGCGTTGAGTGTATACCTAGGTAGCTGTACGTATTTTATATGTAAAATTTTTTATGTTATCGAGTGAAACGCTGAACATGCAGAAGGAACGAAGAGAGCAAGCTAAAGGAGGAGAATGTATTAGTGATTAATTTACTTATATTGTATTATGTTCTTTTAAATCAACATAAATTAGTAAATTAAGAGAATAATTGATTCCACTTGTTTTTTTTTTGATCCTTACATCTCTTGTTATCTCCTAAGCAGGTAAATAGTGTTAAACTACTTAAAATATATGTTTTTTGACTAATATGAAAAGCTTAATATTTTTAGAGTACTCTTACGTATGGTATCAAAGTGTCTCTTTCATTGTATTTTTTTTTTTAAGTTAGTATATCAATTTACATGGATATTAAATTATATACTATCCAATGATATTACTTAATAACAATTATTTTATTTAACTTATTAAACTACCTAATCGCCTTCAACCTATTTAAATGAAAATTTATTGTCTTCTTCTTTTATGCCGACATATCTATCAACCGTAGCTTATAACAATGATGTGTATACTTTATTCAACTCGAATATGTTTGTCATTCGTACTTCTTAGCAATGATATAAGCAATGGCAAATCCATTTTTTTTCTAATACACAACCACACTTGTACTCCATTATGCATTCCTTTGCTCGTACTTCTTTGCAGTGAATAAAAATTCAATTCAACTCTGAATTTTAAACACAACTTTAATTCAAATTTTTGGGCTACTTCATGCAATATGACAGAGATGGTCGTGGAGGAAAATCTTTAGCTTTTTCAGAACTTGATTATAAAGATGATTGATATTTAAAGGCAAGGGTGGTGGTGGTGGTGCCATTTGTCAAAGGAGAGGGTGATTAGTTTCCAAGACAAAAGAATGAAATAGAACACAATTCACAAGTGATATTATTGAATTCATTGTGGTGGACATATTCATAGAAGCTACGTGTAGTTATGAGTTGTTTTATTTACTTTTTGGGTTACACCATTACGTTGTTGGTTAGATAATATCTAATATTTAAAATTAAAATTCATTTTATTAATTTATTTAATCATTTAGTTAAAAATTTAAAACTAATTAATTAATTAATAAATCAATTAAATAATAAAAATTCAATAATTTTCATCTTCAAGCCCAAATTTTTTAATAAAAATTCAACAATGTTCATCTTTAACCTTAATTTATTCATTTTCAAATTGTAAATTTTCAAATCTAAATCCAAACTCTAAAAATTATAATCTCTCGTTCGACCACAATATACATTCTAAGACTTGGTTTATTAATCTTAAATGATGTATCTTTGTTTATATATTTGTTCCAAAGTTATAGATACCATATTCTTGTTCTTGTTACTGACTTAAGTAAGAATGTTACGTATCTTTATCCCTTTTGTGATTCTCTAAAGTGGATAATAAATATATTAGAAAGAAAAAGAGCAGGAAAGGAAAAAATGTGAATCAAAATTTAGAAGTTATATAATCTGTTATTCAGTATCATCATGTAATAAGAAATGATCAGTTATACCACTCTGTTTATATACCACAAAATTGATGTATGGCATTACAATTCTGGTACTGGGGGGTTGACTTACAGTGAAGCAAAGTCTTATTTCATATAAATAATAAGTGTTACCATCTCGTACACGATGAATTTGTGGCTTTAAAATTGTATATTTTTATATATTGCATCGACCAATATCAACTTTAGACACAGTTTTCCAGGTTTATATACCCTCTCTGCCAAGTTATATAGCCATGAGGTCATGTTCTAGCATAAAGATTTAACCCCGTCTCAAAGTATTCACGGAATGTAAAACAAAGGTAAGAGCGCAACTTCCATGTGCTTTCCATTCATGTTCCCAAAACTTTATGTTATCTATAAACGTATCATCTGATCAATCTTTTTTAACCCCGGCCCAATTACTACTGAGCCTAGGCAGTATATATTATCAGCTGTTTAAATGAAACAAATACATCAAAGTTAGTTTTTCTAGATTATTATAAATAATTAATTAATAATAATAGATTAATAAAATGTAGCTTACATCATAATTTTTGGTGGAATTGAACGCTCCTGGGAGGAAGGCAATCTCTTGGTTGCGTACCGGTTATGTTGCTCGGCAATAGGCCATGAATTTGAATTTTATTGGTGTTGGAATAGGACTGACACAAGTATTAAATCTTGCAAAAATGTTGCTGGCCATGTTTGAGCCAAGATAAGTCAAAGTCAAAGTTTGGAATACTAAGGATACTGGGTGGTAGGTGGGTGGTGGTGTGTTCTTTTTGCTGTTTTTTAGATTTGAAGAATAAGATTCATCCAACGGGTTGTGGAATGGTGTTGGTGCGATGCATGAACTCGAAAGCGAAGATTCATGCTGCCAACACAGAACAATGAATAGAACACAAACCACAAGGAAGTATTATTATTCATTGTGTTCGAGTACATAATCATAGTTATGTTGACTACACCTTTAATAGTAATTTATTTGTTTTTTTTTTTTTTTATCTATGAGTTAGTTAATTAATGATGTTACTGATAATTTATAAACTTTGGTTAAATTAGAACCATTTAGAATATCTCTTCCTTTTCTAAAATTAAAAACCTTCTTTTCTGTATAATTGTGTAGAAATATAACTTTTAGACGAATCTTTGTGTATAATTTGTCAAAAATGAATATATAATTATATGACTTCTTTGTATTGTATCAAAAATGAAGCTACCTGTTTCTTCTGCATCGGTAAGTGTTGACTATATTTTATTTTGACTAAACAGATTTCCAAATAAATCGGCATTAAATTTCATAAAATAAGAATTGTCAAATGTTTGAAATTTCAAAGTTGATGTTTGTCAAATGTTTCAACTTCAAATTTCAGTATTTTAATATAAACTGACTTTAAGAGTATGTATCTATATTCTATATTTTTTTATTATTATAATTAATGATTTATTTTAATCTTCTAATCAAGAACACTATGAACTTATACTGACTAATACTATGAGAAAACTATGCAACTAATGCAAAATAAATTATTTAGGGATTTCTTTTATGCTGTAAGGATTAGAAACTAACTTTCTTTATTCTATATCTAGTAAGTGATGTGACTGTCCCTTTCAAAATCAATTTTTGTTGGTCTTACATATAGGAAACTAAGTTGTTCATATTTATTTTTCTAGTTGATTAAAAATAGTTTTTAGTTTTCTAAAAAAGTAAATTAGATCTCCTAAATTTTCTCAAAAATAAAAATCAATGTTCACTTTTTTACTTTTATCAATTAAGCCTTTACAATACTATCACTTATGCTTTTTACACTATACTTTAATTGGTCTACGTTTAGAAAATAAGTTCTATTATATATATGTATTTGTAGTAATTAAATTTTTCGGTCAATAAAAAAATTAAAAGAATTGCCATCACATGGTGTAGCATATTGTCCTCAATTTAATCTCCTGTAAAAGAGATCCGAATCAATATACAATCGTAGTCCGTGTTTACTCAGAGTTCACTCTAATAAAGTTACACCATATTGGGTTTCATAAGTAGAATCCATATCTCAACATAAACAAAAAAATCAATATTTAATCAATTACTCATGTTTAATAACAAAAATGTCAGATATAGATAAGTATCAAAATAAAAACTTAAATTACTCCATAACTGAGTTGTGTAACGTTTGATGTTAGTCGCTCAATTAATTAATAGCAATTAAGAAGGTAAATAGGAAACGGTAAAAAGTATTCGTTGAATATGTTTTCTATATGTAGGTGAACCTTTTTTGTATACTATATGTGCTTAGTATTCCATTATAAAGAATAACAAGTTTAATACATTAAATCATAGACAAGTGTCTGTGCTTATGTAAGGGAAAAAAAAAAAGTACTATCAAACTTTTAATCTCCTATTGCATTAGTTTTTTACTAGCATAATTGCTCATGTGGTCTCCTGGATTTACTTTTAGATAACACTGTTAGTTTTTTTGTCCTTTTTTTCCGATCATTAGTAATTTATTTAATTTTACTTAAACAATTTAATCTTTTATGTTTTAAAGTGTTAACAATGTTATCCTTTTGTTGTTTACAAAAATTCATCTAAAATTTTCAAATACAAAGTTCATAAAATTTAATTATTCATCTTATTCTCATATATAATGCAAATTTCATCATCTTTATAGGTGCAAATCTATCAAATAACTCATTTTTTCACTCTTCTACTCTTCAAACATCATTAATAAAACCAAATAGAAGACTTTATCGGAAAAGAAAAAAAGATAAAAGACATAATATTAGAGTGTTATATTGAAATTAAGTTAAGGGTCGCTATAAGCAACTGTGATTCTCACTAACTCATTTAGTGGTTTATTGTATCAATGGTCAGATTACATTTATCTATGTAATTTAGTTAACAACAATTATATAAATTATTTATGTGATTAACAATTTATGAAAAAATCATGACAGCATATTATTTAAGTTTGTTCAAATGATCCTTGTTGATCTCAAAGCAAAATATGTAATATATACTCTGCATTTTTTTTCCATCGTGGTATTTCACTCTTTTAGTGAAACTCATCTTCTGACATACCAATACAGTTTTTTTCACCATTATATTAAACAATTCATTCAAATGTTACTATCATAAAAACGCATACCAATATGAAGGTGCCTCATATCGGGTACCAGCAGATAGAAAAGGATGGAAACTGGATAGTCTATATAGTAAATATGTTGACTTTATAGCATTGTATAATTTTTTGAGATTATTCCTAAACATTGTTATCTGGATAGCAGCCAAAAAACCTTGGATTCGACACCACAACCCTCTATGATATCTTGTCTTCATTTCTACATCTCCTCTTATCTGTCGTTTCATTCATCACAACTAATTAACATATATCAAACCATACAAACCACAACTATCATATAGATCTAGTTTTCACAAACTTGTCATAGTTAATAATTATTCATTTTTCAATTTATTTTAACATAATTTTTTTTTTATAAAATTTTATTACTTCCATACATTCATTCATATTTATATGTAAATATTTCCTCAAAATCACACGTCACATTACACTTTTACTTTTGAAACAACCATTATACACTAATCCACCAAATATTATTATTTTTTTCACCAAATATATTTTTTTCCAGAGCGTGAAGATATTCATATTTTAATAAATTAAAATAAATTTTATTTATTTTAATTTGATTTATAATAATTATTAGTTTTCTTTAATTTAGAATCATAATAATTTTAATTTAGAATTAGTTAATCTTATGTGCAACGAAAGATAGTTGATTCCTCGTTTAGATAAAGATAAGGTTGAAACATCTATATATTGTGTACAATTGCTAAGTGTTTTGCTCAGTGTCTACTTCGATTTTTCGTGAAAGTTATTTTTATAGAACGTTAGGTACATTATATGTTAGTATAGAAGATTCGACAGGTAATAGTTTTTAAAGGCTATCACAAAGTTATGCTACCTTATTTTATATTTCCTTAATCTAAGTTTTTACGTTCCTTAAAGTTCGACTATCCCTCGAGCCTCTTCAAAAGTATAAATTTAAAAGTCGAAAAATTAATCTTCTAACTTACTCGCAAAGGTCTTTGTCTTAATGAGACTTCTAGATAGCCCTTTACTTGATTAATGGCGATGGTACATCAGTGATCTCACATCAGTTATGATCTAGTATTGATAACATCATCTATATTTTATGTACTTCACAGCACTAGTATATTGGTGAGCATTGTCATGAATGAGGCTTTGCAAAGCTAGTTCGAGCTTCGCAGTTTGTGGAGATTGATAAAATCTCTAGATGTCAAAACTACAATTTGTAGAGATGATATCAATCTGGATTTAACTTTGATCATTCTAGTTATGACCATGGTCCAAATTAATCTCTTAAAAATTTGAAGAATGATTAACTTTCTTGATATACGTACAATTTATAAGATCCTTCATTTCTTCGATCTTGCCGCGTCATGAGCTTTTATCTTAGTGATACCTATGTCATCTTTGAATGTAGAAGGGCATCTAGTTCTTGAAAACTTCAAGTAACAAATACATTAACATGTTTGTATCATTGTCTAATATATTCGAAAGAACAACTGAGAATCATGTACACCTGAGACTGGTTGATGACTCTTGATCCTAATGAACAATCACGTATGGTCTCCGAATGTTCTTATTCATTATATGTATCTAGTTCTTTATGCCATTTCCTTGATTGGCTTAGTTGATTCTGATTTAATTCTATACTTAATTCATCAAGGTTAATTTCATATGTTTTAGAATCATAATAACATCCTTAATTCATTTTAGATTTTCATGTAAACTTATATTTGGGGTTTGTCTTAACAATTCTATTTTAGTTATGGTATTTATCATTAATAAATTTTTATTTTGTATTTATTTAAAAACTTATCAATGACAAATGTGTCTCGTATTTTTTTCTACAATAATGAAAAGTATTTGTCCTATTGTTTTTTTCTTCATATTTATTAGTGATAAATATTTATTTCATATTTTTATTATTAGTGAGAAATATTTATTCCATATTTTTTATATATATCATTCAAAAATCTATAATCCAATTTTTATATTGCAATTATTTAAATATAATATTATTACTTTTTGTTGAAAAAAATTTGATAATATCTTTGATATAGTGTAAAAAAATATTTTCTTGGAAATTTGTATATAGATCTAAAGAATAATGATAAAATTGATATAATGATATTTCTTTGAGATTTGAATATAGGTCAATATGTTATTTACTTACGTTTTTTTTAATAAATTAACTTTTTTTTCAACTATCCATTTCCCTCTCTCATTGTCTAAGATGGTTTTCCTACATATGTACCTCAAGTTACACGTATTGTTTTTCTCTCAGCTATGTCGCTAACAACACATTCTTCGAGATTGCTCTCTTCTTTAAAGTAAAGTCCAGTCGCCTCTCCTGATTAAAGCTGTACACCGTCGATAATAGCCAATGGTGAGACATCACTATCAAATCTTGTTCTCATCGATGAGCTTATTGTCCATATTGCGCTTCGATGTTGAAATAGTTAAATCGACATTAGGTAGCTTGCATATGCATGTGTTGCGAGCCAAGCACCATAAGTCAATGTATTCTCTTTAGCATAGTCGTGCAACTTTCATCACTAGAGCATCATTTGAACATGTTGGATTCAACAGACTTGACATTATAGTGTGGGAATCTTCTTTTTGGGTCTACTTTTGTCTATAATGATTGTATGCTTGGATTTATCTATACTAGATTATCATTGATAGAATCTATGGCATACAAAATATTTTCCTCCATTTAGACTATTCTAAATTTATTGTGTTGTTGAGTATACTTCTGTGTTTTGTGTGTGTTTTAAGTGTAGAGTTCAATTTTGTTTAGAAAAAATGACGGATTCAATGTTTTTAGGATCTAATAAAATTATTAGTCTATTTCTCCTTATTTATTTTTTGTTTCACTTGTATGATTTTTCTATATTGATACAATTTTCTTAAATTTTTAGTAAATAAAAAGAAGTTTTTTTTAATGACATTTGTATTCTATTCATATTTTTTTAAAATTTTTGTTGTTGATAAATAAAAAAGGAAACAACAGACAGCAACAAGAAATTTTGAAAAGTAGTAGAAGTGAAAAATAAAAATCCAAAATGTTGAATCAAACTTTTTCTCTTGTTTCGTCTTCTTCTCCAAACCTAGTAAAATATTGTTCTATATTTTTAGTTAAAATCTACCACGAAAAGAAGAATAGAAAGAAAAATAAAACTGAAAACATGTTAATTTTGATTTAAAATAAATTTGTGTAGGAAAAGAAAACGTAACATGGAAGATAAAAATAAATTTTATTTATTTACCTGTGTTTTTCTTATTCTTGTTTGTAGGAAAGAAGATCTTTCAACTTTTTAGCAACAAAAAAAGTCTCTTGGTTAGAGAAGGTGAAATTGAAGATGAGAATGAGAAAAAGAAAGAATAAAATGATTGAAAAAAGATGTAAGAAATAAGATATTTAGATTTGAAATGAAAAAGATATATAATAGTGAAATTTGAATGTGAATCTAAATATGAAGGACAGAAAAAAGAGATATGCATCGATTAATAGGTGAAGAAATATAGAATATATATTATATAATTAAGAGTAAACAAAAAGTATATTGGGTAATATGTAATATGTTGGGTAAAGAAGTATTTTAGATTAAAATGTCCCTACTTTTAATTAGGTGTCTGTTGATGAAAAAATGCACTACAAAAAAAAACATATATTGTGACACTCAACTTTTAGTGATATCTCATTATTTGTCACTATAATATTTAGCTACAGACAAAGTGTCACCTATTCTAATTTATGGTTTACCGTCATATTTATAAAGTAAACTCAAATATTCACTAAAAAATATATTTTCCTGGTCTGATTCATCATATTCACTTCTCACACTTTGCTATTCCGATTTTCCTTCCTCATTTCTTCTCAACTTTTCTTCAAAATTTCACCCACAATTGACTTCCCTTTTCCCATTTCATCTCAGAACGTTTTGTGTCCATCATTTCTTCTCAACTGCTCAAAAGTGTAATGGATGATGAGCTCTCTCACTTTTTTCTCGCCCTTTCATTCTTCATAAATTATAAAAAAAATCGATTCCGGCTCCTCATTGATTCCTCTTCAATTTCTTCTTTATATCATCAGTAATTCATCTCAATATCGAATTTCTCGTACAAAGATTTTTACGATTCACGTCTATAGATTCAACAGCTACAATAATAACACATACAACACAACGATGTACGTTCTAATTCCAACTCAAAACGAGTCAAGCTTGGGTTGTTCGGCACCTCCTTTATTCTACGCACTCCTTTCTGTTATTTGCGCTACTTCACCTGTTCGCGGAATCAATCCTCATTACGCGTCTTCGCTCTTTCGTCTCATTCAGGTACTTCATCCATCTATCACATCCTTCAACGTAACAACTTACCTTTTTTATTTACCAAAAAATAATAACATGTACTTGTTAATTTCATCTGTTGTTTGAATTTTGTTGGTTCAATAATTCGTTTATGGATGAGCCTTTTTATTCTATTCATTAACAAATGTTTTCAAACAAACTGATTGTGCTTTGGACCGATTCTGTGCTACTGGCATTGAATTTTGATAGTAGTTTTGTCTGATTGGGGGAGACCGATACTCGATCCGCATTCATGTAGATTCTTTCGATTGAGATTCTGAGTTTTGTAACATAGGGCGTTGAGTTTTATCGAATTGTAGCTACGAACATGTGATATATTATGCTGTGAAGATTTCATGGTTCAATTGCCTTCTTTTGTTGTTCAAGGATCATGTAATATTTAATTTCTTAATATATTAATATTGATGACATTGATGTCTGAGAGGTAGGCAATTATTGCAAATTTTAGCTGATATTTAAATCAATTGGTGTGAAGCATCTTCTATGGGATATAAGTTGGTTTGTGACTAGGTGGTGGAGTTAGGAGTAAAGTGATAATGAGGCCGCATTTTCGATCCCCACTTCAGCAAAAAAACTAACTAGATTTACAAAACTATGTTGTTAGTAACATTTGCCTGTTGCAAAAACAAAACACAAAATGATGTAAGCATCTTGTCTATTCAGTTTTATACTATCGAATCGAAATGAAGCTATGTTGACTAATACTTCATATGCTACCACTCAATGTGGTTTGCGGAGAAAATCCACAACAAATACACTATTTCCTTCTTTCATTTCATGATATTTGAATTGTTCAATGTTCAGCAATATCACCAGGATGTATCTAGTTTTGCAATGAGAATCTACATGGAACTGTATGAAGTGGTTATTGTTATTTTTGAATGGACTATATCTTCAGCTTAAAAGTGAATTTATTATTAGTATGCTTGACAGGGTTTATGAATAATTATTAGGAAAGAATCATGAGTTGTTTCAGCTGTTGCGAATGAGGATGAGTACCATAAGGCTGCTGAAAGTGGTTGACCCCATATGCTGTAAATCCAGCCGTTAATTTGACCTCATATAGTTAGAGGAGTGCATTAGGGATGATCTCTGTCCACTGGAATTTCTAGATGATCCTTGATTGTGTGTGTTTAGGCTAATACCTAAACTCAGTGAGGATTAAAGTCAGGCGTGTGTTGATTACCAGACTAGAGGAGAATACCCTACCAAAAGCTGTTGCTAAGGTAGTTTTTATTATATTTGCCATTTTTCATGTTATCTTAACTTGCATGTGATTTCAGCTGCTGGTTTTGCTTGTCTTGGTAAGTAACTTTTATACTGATTCTTTAAGCTTTCATTCATTCATTAGTTATTATGAGTACCAAAATCAAATTGGAATTCGTTAGTGGTTATCGGCTAGTACTGTTGGAGTCTTCCAACACATTTCCCAAATTTGCAAAACCATTGGCAGTTTGCAACATTCAATTCAATATTATACAAATCACCAGTTTACCATGCATTTGAGCTTTAATGCAGGCTGCATTGCAATGGGTGTTTAATCCACCAAATCTAGGTTGCATGTACAATTTTTGATTTAAAAAGTCAAATGAGCCATGTTGATTGTTTTTGGACATTGTACCTCGTTTACTCAACTTCCAAGTATTGTTATACTCATATGTGTTTCATTTTTAGATAGTTTACTCATTCAGATATTAGTCCTGTTAAACAAATTAGAAAAGCAATTAACATTAAGAAACAATGGTTTAGTAATTTAAATTTCTTAACTACTAAGGCTGAATTAAATTGACCTACTCATATTATATGATCCTTATCAATTGTTTATTCAAACAGTATTGTATGAATACTGTACAGCAATTCTTTGACTAATGAGTTAAATAGGTCCCCTCGTTTCCTGTCACATTAATTCACAGTCCATAGTCCATACCTCACGTTGCATATATTGACCTGATAGATTATTCAAGCACAAAAAACCACCGATGGTCACTGTAGTTATTAGATTTCTATCATTGGATGATTCCTTACTTTTAAATTTGAATTTTAAATTTGATTTGGTGAGATGAGAATCTAAGTTTCTTGATATTTATTTTGATGGACCTATTGGGCTATTGGCTGCAATTGATTGGGCTAAATTTTTATTAAAAAAAAAACTCAAGTCTTACTTGGAATAAAAATTAAAATCACAAATCCAACATTTAAATATAAAATGGGGTGTGCCTCGAACATTTAATATTAAATTACTCATTGTCATAGGTGTGAATTGAATCCAAATGCAACATTAACCCATTTGGGCCTAGGTTCAAAACCCAAGTGCATCTAAGGGAGAATTATGTAAGTCGTAGATTGTTTAGTATTTTGTTTTTGTGATATAATGATTTGTCCATTTTGTCCTGTACCATGACGACTTCAACCAACCAGCTGCAGACCTGAAACTAGGGCATTACAAATGGGACTAGTGCAGGTAGTGCGGTATTACAAATGCAAACCCATGCAATGCCATTTAATTGACATACTGACAAGAATTAAGGAAACAAAACTTGACTAAATCAACTAACAAATAATGCTAAAAACCAGGACACTTTATTTGACTAAGCCTTATCATGTTAATCTTCTTGCTAATACAATCTGAAACACCGTTTTGTTTTGCTTCAACAAAAGGTTTTTACATCATGGATAACTCCATAAATTCCACCCTCACAACCTTATTTAGTTCACATTTGATTTGATGGGGATGTCGCTTAGAACAAATTTAGATTCTAGCATTAAGTTTTCTACATTAAATGTACTTGTAATCTGCCTGCCCTTTGTGGCATTTACACTGTTTACACAAACAAAAACATGGTTGTAATTTACACTGTTTATCATAAGTAAACAGCTGTGAACTAAGGAGCAAGGTTAGAGAAAACATAAAAAAGGCCTTGCAGATGTGGTCAGAATCACAATTGCAGATAAAATTTTTTAAAAACTTGGCTACAGAGTGTTGAACTAGAATCCCAATTGCAGATATATTGTGTTATAGTATCTTATTGTATCTTTGGAGGATCAATCTGTAATCTTAGAGTTATATCAGCTTATCTCCTAAGATAAATTTCCATAATACTTGGTATTATTATAATTTGTTTCTTGATTTTCTTAGTTACATTGGGATTCAGAATCTTATTATTCTCTATAAGCAGGTTCTGTGTTAAAAACGTCTTTTTGTATACTTTAGCATTTGAGTTACTAATCAAGCTATTATCAATAATATTCAGCTTCTTAATATTTCACTCCCAGGTTGTGTTAAATGGTTAATGTGTCAGGGACCTTAACCCTTTGCATGATCATCATCAATCAAGATGACTTCCAAGGAAAAGTACTTTAAAAGCTTAATTCCTCTTGGCCTGAAATATGCCGAGGTAACTGTTTTAATATTTTGTGGAAAATTACAAGAATAAAATGAGTATTTTCAGTTTTTTGAAACCAGTTAATGACAACTTGCGTAACAATGTTTAACCGTTTGTTAACGAGTAGCTTCTTAGTGACATCATTAACCACCACAGGAGTGATGAATTTTTCAAAAAACTGGACATGCTTTTACAAGGAACTTCCATTGATTCTTTAAAGTCCTCGTGCGAACTTGTGTGTTCTTTATATTAGTTAGAGTAGTTCTGTGCTCAAAGGACTTAGTGTATTTATGTACACAGACTTAATGCAGCATTTTCCATGGGGGAAAAAAGCGTAAGCTCACAAGTGATCTATAATGTTTTTTTCACCAATGTCATTTGGACAAAGTTATACTTCAAGCCCGCAAAAAGTATGTTGTGTATTCGGCATTCCGAGATTATTACACTAGGTATTAAATCCGACATTCTAATACTATAATTTCCCTTGTACTTTGTAATTCTATTATCTTGATGACCATTACTTTCAGATATGGTTTGGAATTGATAGACACGACAGTAAAAGAGACAGATGCAATATCAAATTTTGACAAGCTTGAAGCACATCATAGATCACTGACATAGAGAGCGAAAAGTGTAGTTTGGATTTATCTCGAACTTTTGTCTTAATTGAAGCAAGTGGGTCGTTTTAATAGTGGCTATATCAAATTTAGTATAAAATATTTGTCAAAAAGAGGCTTATTGATTTGTGTTTTTAAATATTACCTTGTTCGTGACATATTGTGAAAGTAGGTTCTGAGACAAGGTGTTTTGAAGAAATTGATAGGTGACACACTTGCCAAGCGTGAATCTGATTTAAGTTCAGATCGATTCTTCTAGATTCTACAACTAATCGATTCTCATTTTTTTTTTGCGCCTATGGATTTATTAAGAAGCTTTCTCTTTAATGGAGTCCAACGACTAGGAAGCAAAAAGTTCCATGACTATTTTTCCACACTACAACGGCGAGGAAGAAGTCTAATAAGAAAGGTGGTATTATTGGAAAGTCTTTTGAAAATCGACCGTTGGGATGCAAGAGGAGAATTCCTTGGTAATTGTTTTTTTTAATTGCTTCTCTTACTATTATGTTAATTACATTACAGTCTCTCATCTTATCTTAGTTAAGTATTGCTATGATAATATAGAATGTTTCCTTAGCCTTCATTCCTTGATGCAAACATGTTGTGCATGTTTATCTTAAGTGGCATTTTGCATATGCTTGTGTGTTTAGTTTTTCCTACGCGAGACTATTTGGAGACAATATACTATTTGTATTTAACTAAAAAGGCAATTAACCTATTTGGTTCTGAACATTTGATTCATCTTGCAAATATTTTAGGTCGATGAATATTGTAGCTTTGCGCTCAAACTGTTAATACAAGGCATGTAGCTGTAACTATTCTTCATAAGTGGAGAAATATATCACTTTATGTAAAGATTTATGATCTAATTAGTGGAGAAATATTTTTTTTATGATCTAATTTCATTTCAATATTGCCACAAGGATTATCATACTCATTGTAGTGCTATAATTAAAATGCTAGGAATGCAAGTAACATGCATTTAATAGGAATTTCGTAACAATTAAATTATATCTTTATTGTAGTTCAATGACATCAGTTAATAAAAATAAATTAGAAAATTTAAATTAATTTACTGGTATTTAATAATTAGAAATACAATTAGTAGAGAGATAAAAATAAATTTAATTTTAATAAATTAATAATACGTTTTAGTGACAGACAATACTGTAGCCGAATATATTAACTTTATTTATATTTTTCTACGGTTTTAGTACAGATATCTCGTAGGCATAGATTAACTTATTTATTTACTATTTTTTTTAGGTTTTAGTGTAGGATCAGTAATATAAAACATGCTGGACACTCCTCATAACATCTAGTGATCAGTCTCAAAGTGTGCAGGCGCCCCTTAAATGTTACACTATATTTGGCGTGTCACTCAAAGTATTATTTGACCTTTACCTACAGTTTTTAACCTTTAGTGACAAACTTTGTATGTCACGATAAGTCAATTTTTTTGTAGTGATGGTAGTTATATAATTTCCAGAGTATCAAATTTTTCTAGATATATATTACGTTGATACAAATTTTCTTAAATTTTTTGTTTGTAAACAAAAAGATGAAGATGATTTTTTGGTTGGTAAATTAAAAGAAGTTTTTTTCAATGATATTTGTTTTCTGTTGGTACATTTTAAGAATTTTTCTGTTCATAAATAAAAAACAGTAAGAAACATACAACAAGAAGAAATTTTAAAAAGTAATAGAAGGGAAAAGTAGAAATATAAAATGTTGAATCAAGCATTCTCTCTTGTTTCATCTTCTTCTCAAAAATCTACTAGAATGATTCTTTATATTTCTAGTGAAAAACTCCCACGACAATAATAATAGAAAGAACAAAAAAGAAAATAAAAAAAATATTTTAACCTTGATTCAAAATAAATTTGGGTATGAAGAAAGAAAAGTAACATAGAAGACAGCATGTTTATTTACTTCAATGATCTGCGACTGGTCAAATTTTGGTGGCATTCGTTTCATTGTCTAGACCATCTAGAATAACATATAATCATTAATAGTTGAATTTTATGGATTACGCATATTTTATTTATGAAAAAAGACAAACATTTAATATTTTGGGTTGTATTTTTGTCGACTCTTGTTATTTTTTATAATTAATGTTGTTGACGGTACTTTACTTTCATAGGCGTTTGAATATAAAGAAATGTTAACTTTCCGTTAGTTAGTTTAACCCATATTATTCTCGAACCCTTTTTCTCAAGAATAGCAATGGATTGCTACAAGCAGCATTTCTAACCAGTATTTTTGTTATAATATTGTATATTGTATCTAGATTCCAATGGTTTTGGTTATTCAACACACTATATTGATAAATACTAGGGTCCAAAGCCAAGTTGTTAGCAACAGTCAACTCTCTCCTTAAATCATTTGTTGGGAAAAATAAGAGATAATTAGAGATAATTAATATTTTCTCTCCCACTAAATAGCCAAAAAGAAAATACAATTACACGTGCAAAAATAATTGGCAGAAAATTAAATATGAGACAAAACACAATTTTAATGTGAAAAATTTCCCTCAAATTGAGAGAATAAACACCATGGGACTTAGTCCAGTAAAAACATTCACTGTAATAATTAATGGGTACACCAAAGTCTACCTAATAACAATATTGAAGATCAATCAACAAAAACAACATTATAACAACTTCCACTAAAGTGGGTATACCAAAGTAACTCTTAGAGAAGGTAAAATTACTCAAACTATATATTAAAAGTAATAAACTCAGTGGCAGTGGTAGGAATAACATATTAAATTTGTAGATCAAACGGAGCAAGTTTGCTACACACCTGTTACCACCACCAGAACCAAACCCTTATTTTTCTTCTTTGGATGCCGTTCTTCCTTACTCCTTAAGGATTTCTAAATCCCTTTTTTTCCTTCAATCTGGGTCAAGCCAATAAAGCCTTTTTGTCTTTCTCTTTTTTTCAATATAACAATTATTAATACTAATAATAAATTATAATAATAAATTTGGTGGGTTCCACTTAGGAGGTGAGCTCACCCAACAAATCTCCTCTCTACGACTCAAGTGGAAGGTACTGCTCAGTCATGTCGGCCTTCTTTCTACAATATATCATCTTGAAACAGACAAGGTGCTTTGGTCATCATATCTAAACCATTCTCGTATTATGAATCTTCTCAATTAAAAATGATTTTCATTTCCGTGCATCTCGTACCAATGATCACATCACTTTCAATACGCTTTAACTTTGCACAAAAAGTCGGATTCTTGCTGAGATGGATCGCATTCTGACTGTCACGGAATAACACAAACTTCTCTTGCTGAGACTAACTCATGTAGGGAATTTCTTCATCCACAAAGAGTTTCTTTGGAGCTTCAGTTGCTGGCACGAAATGTGTACCAGCTTTCAATAGTGGACTAAAGCAACACCCTTTTGCAACCTTGATTGTAGGCACAACTTCCCCTGCAAACGTCATCATATAACCAGAAGTAGACTTTCTAGAATCAAGATCACCACGTCATTTCTGCATTTGTGTAGTATCCAACACAAGTCACCACCTCCATAGCATAACATACACTCTTGGAAGTGCCTCTGAGGTATCTGAGAAACCACTTCACTATTTGTCAACGATCGTTTACCATGTTAGAGAGAAACCGACTAACACTCAAACTGCATGAGAAATGATCTGGCCTTGTCATACCATAACATACATCAACTACCAAACTGCAGATGTATGAAGGAATATTCTTAATCTCTTCTTGTCTTTATACTTGTAGGACATGATCAGAATTTCAATTAAAATGAGTAGCAAATGGAGTAGAAAGAGGTTTACATTGCTCATGTGAAACCTCTCTAACATTTTCTCAATGTATTGTGTTGAGACAACCAAATTTATTATGCTCTTGTCACGAGTAACTCTCATGCCATAATTTGCATTCAGGACCCAAGTTTTCAGTTGCAAAAGACTTATTCAAATATTTCTTTGAGAGATTGAATTTCTTAGTGTCATGACAACAATCAACATGTCATCCACATATAACAGAGAATAATATAATCATCGTCAGAGAATTCTTGATAAACACACAATGGTCAGAAGTAGTTTTACCATACCCATATTTCTCCAATGAAAGAATCAAACTTCTTCTACCATTGTTGAGGTGCTTGTTAGTCATACAAACTTTTCTTCAACTTACACACAAGTTGTTACTTTACCTTTGACTTTGAAACCCTCTAGTTGCTCCATATAAGATCTACTCCTCTAAATCACCATGAAGGAATGTAGTTTTCACATTCAAGTTTGTTCAACTTCTAGGTTCAAACTAGCTACTAACTCAAGCACAACTCGTAATAGAGGACATCTTCACCACAGTGTGAAAAAAAATTTCATCAAAGTCAATACCTTTTCCTCTGTTAACCTTTCACAACCAATCTTGCTTTGTATCTTGGTGAGAAACTATTCTCGTCTTCCTTTATCTTGTATGCCCATTTGCTCTTAAGTGCTTTTTTTTTTTCCTTAGGCAACTTTACCAAACAAAATGTGATTCTCAGCAAGGAATTCATCTCTTCTTGCATGGCCTCAACCAATTTCTTTTATCAACATTTGTAATAGCTTCTTGATAGTACTTGGCTCTCCACTATCAATGATCATAACATACATCATGTGGAGGATATCTTAGGAAGGTTGACGTTCTCTAGTAGATCTTCTCAACTCAACTCGTTGGTGGCTTTCAACTGGAACCTGTTTATCATGGTGAGGTACATGATCATCATTTAATTCTCATCATCTTCATCTTTATTCTCCTCCATCAAACAAGAGTTTCATAGGGGCTTAGGCGCAACATCAATATACTTCTGGAATTTTGGTTTCTGGTTTTTCGCTTTATCAAAATCTCAACAGTATGGTCTGTCAAGAAATATCTCATCTCGACGTTCGTTGATAATCTTTCTTGTAACGGATCCACAATATATAACCAATTCTTTATCACCATAACCGTCGAATATACATTGTTGGATTTACTATCAAGCTTGGAGCTATCATCTTCTTGGAACTGGAAAAAAACATCTGCATCCAAAACTCTCAAATGACAG
Organism: Cicer echinospermum; assembly: GCA_002896215.2. Classification (NCBI taxonomy): domain Eukaryota; kingdom Viridiplantae; phylum Streptophyta; class Magnoliopsida; order Fabales; family Fabaceae; genus Cicer; species Cicer echinospermum. Next base: position 19,223 of record PGTU02009011.1, read on the forward strand.
TAGAGACATACTTTTCCCTGTCCATACTCTATTGGAACATCAATCAGTGGAATAGAATGAGAAAGGATTGAATCAAATCCACTGCATTTTCATTGTTTCACACCCAAAAGGATTTCGATAATTTTGCATGAGAGATTGATTCGGTCATAATCGTATGATTCGTTCTCTCTACAATACCATGATGTTGAGGTGTCTTTGGAACTATTTTCTCAAACCTAATTCCAAGTTCTCTTACAATACTCTTCCAAATGGACCTCTGTATTCACCACCTTATCTGATTGAACACATTTAATTTTCTTCTTTTTCTCTTTAACACTTGCATGAAATGCTTGAAGACTCCAAATACCTGGTTATTTAGATTTTCAAGGAAGACCCCCACTTTTCTAGAGTGATCGTCAATAAAAGTAACAAGAATATGATGCACCACCCAAAGGTTTACTATCCATCATACAAAACATCAGTATGAACTAAATCAAGAATATTTTACCTCCTATGAGGACCAATATATGAAAAGAAACTCTATGTTCTTTTCCAGCAAAACAATGAGTGCATAGTTTTTAGAGACGTACCCTTTCACAGGAAGAAAATTTTTCTTCCCAAGTATGCTGAGTCATTTCCTCACTCAAGTGACCGAGAGCGGATAACCCTAAATCAGAAGATGCATATTCAATTGTATTCATTTCTTCCTTGCATAGCTTCATAGCCATCCTATAGAGAAAAGTGGAACTTGCTCCTTTGCAAACCACTACGAATTCGTTGGTGATTTTTACATATACCACCACCACCAAGTAAGTGGGATAATCACAATATCAAAGTTTTCACTGAAATCAAATTGAGACGAATATCATGAACATGATATACATTCTTCAAATTGAAGCTTGCAACCAATCCCAATTTCAACCCAAATATCTCTCATACCGCATAATTTTACATACTCCTTCATCTTCCATTTTTACCATGC
>PGTU02009014.1:0-11692 GCA_002896215.2 Cicer echinospermum
TAACCTTTTTTACAGATATGCAATAAAGACATATATATTATATATCACTTTCTTAATATATAAATGATTCATTGTAGTAAAAAATGAGAGTAATGTTTACAAGAAGCAAACTACTATTTTTTATCGATTAAAATTTATATCAAAATTACGAAGATTTTATTTGAATTTTAATTAATAAATAATATAGGATCGTTATTTTAATTTTTATGAAAAATTGTAATGTTTATTTACGACACAGTAGTATTTTTTTTCTTTTCTCTACAACACTATTAATTTAAACTTGAGAGTGAGATGACTTGCCATGTCAAAACCAACGTTCCACTTTATATCCTATTTACGATAAATAAGATATATAGTGCGTATCACACCCAAAAATGGCATACCTGGCAGCAGTCTCCTCTACTTTCACTACTACTTCACTTCTCTATCCGTCATCCTGCTGTTTCTCCTCTCGTCTCTTTCTCAGAACATTAGCTCTTAGGTCCACGCAGTCACCACTTCGTCTTTCTTTCACTTCTGCAGTACCTTTCCGCAACCTCATGGCCCGCGCCAGTCTCGGCCTCACTCACCCCGCCAACACCCAAACCCCAAAGGTCAGGCCCCTCCCACAACAAACTCTTTCTTATCAAATATCAATTAGTATATTTGTGTGTATATTAATAATAATAGTAATAATCTCGTCCTTGATTATTATGTTTGCATTGGATCTAATGTCTAATTTTTGTGTCAAAATGAAGGTCTCTTTTACGGCGAAGGAAACCGACGTGGCGGAATGGAAAGGGGACCTATTAGCAGTTGCTGTGACGGAAAAGGACGTGGCTAGGGACGGTGACTCGAGATTCCAAAATCCGATTTTGAGCGCGCTGGATTTCAAGTTGGGCGGTCTATTAGCCGAAGCCTCATCCGAAGAGGACTTCACCGGAAAACTCGGACAGTCAACGGTTCTCCGAATTGCCGCTGGACTTGGATCCAAGAGAGTCGCATTGCTCGGCCTTGGCGCATCCGCCTCGGGTCCGGCCACCTTTAAAAGCCTCGGCGAGGCTGTTGCTGCTGCTGCTAAGTCCGCACAGGCCGCCCATGTCGCCGTTGTTCTAGCCTCTTCTCAAGGACTCTCTGCCCTTAACACCGCTTCTGCAATTGCCACTGGTATTTGTTTTTTCTTAAATTCTATAGGACAGGTCACTTTAGTGAATAGTATTTTTATGGGCTAAAGGTATCCTTCCTTATTATAAAAAAAGAAGAAATTAAAGCTATCCATTTCAACAGTAATGCAAAATAGCACAAAGCCATCAGTCTGTGAAATTTGACAACCGTGTAGCATAACCAACCATATAAGGGTAAATGGTCAAATAGAAAATGAAGGATAAAAAATAATAACATTCATCATTTTCCATTGTCAAACTACTTCTATGTATGAAGTAGTGGGGCCATGTGAAGCACCAACACAAACACCATACAACATTGACACTAACACATCAACACTCATAATAATTTGAAAAAGTAGAAGTAATAATTGGATGTAACTACATGTGTCAGTGTTGTGTTACGTGTCAGGCACCGACATGCTTTCGATTTGAAGTGCAGGTGCTATGCATGTGTGATGTATGTTTATGTGTAAGGTTGTGATGTTTATGAATTGAAGGTGAGATTTGTGGCAGGGACCGTGCTGGGAACATTTGAGGATAACAGGTACAAGTCAGAGTCGAAGAAAACGGCCCTTAAATCCGTTGATATCATTGGTCTTGGAACAGGGCCCGATTTGGAGAAGAAACTGAAGTATGCAGGAGACGTTTCTTCTGGAATCCTTCTTGGAAGGGAGCTTGTAAATTCTCCGGCTAATGTGCTCACACCAGGTTCATATCAAACTTCTGATACTTTTTATAACTTTTAGTTCTAGACACACCTCACACGTGATTGCTTGCAATGCTATCAAACTCCCGAGTTTAGGTGAGCCCATGGAATCCTAGTCAACTCGCAATCTTGCAATAGTATATTACTTCAAATTCTTACAGTTTTTTATTGTTACCAGACTCCACACTTGTATTATTGTGTTATAATAATTAAAATTATTATTCTCATAAAAATGATTTCATGTACTCAATAAATTTGGTGAAAACTATGTGGAAATTCAGGCCTATTAATTTTTTTTGTAGATTTGGGAATTTACTAAACTTGATAGTTTATTTGAACTAGTAAGGGTTTTACGAGAAGAATGTTTTCATGTGATTCAACCTGATTTTGTATTCGAGCCTCAAGGGGTTGAAACTGTTGGTGTTTAAAAGTTGAATTGAGATTTTGCATGTATGTGGGTCATATGGCTTGCAGTTATAGGCCAGCGCCAGGCAGTTGAACAGTCTCATTACATGAGTGAATCTGTTAGGAATCCAAGAATTGCCTTCCCTAACTTCCCTTTGTTCTATATTCTAACAGAACAACTTCTGTATTTCTAATAATTTGTCGCTCTTGATGAATTGTTTGCCTCAGGAGTATTGGCAGAAGAAGCATCTAAGATTGCTTCAACATACAGTGACGTGTTTACTGCCAAAATATTGGATGCTGAACAATGTAAGGAATTGAAAATGGGGTCTTATCTGGCTGTTGCTGCAGCCTCAGCAAATCCTCCTCAGTTTATTCATCTGTGCTATAAACCACCAAGTGGACCTGTCAATGTCAAGTTAGCGTTAGTTGGAAAAGGCTTGACTTTTGATAGGTAATTAATTTAACCAAAACCCAGACTATTTTTATTTTAGCTTCAACTCATAAAGAGAGTGGTCAATATTAAGTGAAATTTCTTTAATTTTCTGTCTAGAGTATTGGTTTTGAGGTTATACTTTTAACTGATTGATTTTGTTGGTCATGGATACAATATACTTAGTAGATTGCTTCTCTTTCTTCGTTGTTTGAAAAAATTCGAGGTCAGAATTTTTTTTATTGAGGAAGTCACACACAGATAGACACTTGTCACTTCTTTGGGGAGTGACCATGATTGACTGTGGCATGTTTTTGAATGTTTCATCCATCGAAGAGTATATTGCTAGAAAGTAGAAACTACTAGTGTAGTCTTACTTTATTCCAATTAGAATGCTTAACTACTAGACCATTTACTTCTATGATATTTCAATACAATCATCTAGTTTGATACGTAGTTGTCAATCTTGGTTAGGGGCACATAGAAGCCGACCATAAAAACGCTACAGTAGTATATCAGAAAGCAAATTGGTTGCTATTCTAAAATAATATTTACAAATTAAATAATTAATTCTATAAACAAATAAATGCTAAATCATCAAACAAATTACTAGAAATCAATTAAATATTCCATGTTGTTATTAGCGTGCTATAGCAACGTAGTGGAGTGCAGCGGCCATAAGCTGCTACACGACATGTAAAGGAGGAGCAATTTAGTGCTGTGGCCACTATAGCGTTGCACGTAATAAGTTTTAGTTTACAAAAGGGAAGTTGGGTTGCTAGATAAAAGAAAAGGAGGGATGTACTAGGTCACCAGATACAGAGAATATTGGGTCGTTGGAAACAAATGAAGACTATATGATGCCCCCAAATCCGATTCCAAACATTTCTCCGTCCAAGAAGACTATCCATGTATACTTCTTCCTCTAAGTCACCATTTAGAAAGACATTTTTTACATGAAGTTGATTGAGAAACCAATCTATGATCACTGTCAAGGATAGGAGAGTTCTAAAAGTGATCAATTTAGAGATAATAGCACAAGTCTCTGAGTAATTGATGTCATATGTCTGAGTAAATTCTTTAGCAATCAAGTGGACATTGTATCTTTCAACTATGTTATCTGAATTATATTTTACAATGATGACCCATTTACAGCCAACGATACTCTTCCTTGTAGAGAAAGTCGTGGCCCTCCAAATTTTATTCTTTTCAAGAGCCTTCATCTTCTCAAGAACAATTTCTTTCCATTTTGAAACTTTTAGAACCTCTTGTACATTTTTTGGAATTTCTACAACAAAAAATTGAGTGGAATTTCTACAACAAAAAATTGAGAGGTGAATGCAACAAATGAAGAAGACAATTTTGAGTAAGACTCACATTTGGACAAAGGATGCTTAGTACAAGATCTAATACCTAGCTTTCTACCTCAACAAAAAGTGACTTATTCATCGTAACTCTTTGTTGAGCCTCTTCTCTCCTAACTTTTGAGAAAGTTTCTCGGTTTGTTGGCAACTTAATTTTCTCAAGTATTCTTGTCTCCGAGTTCATCAAGTTGACTATTAAGGCCAACCAAGAACACAAACTCGACCATTCTCCTCTATTTTAAGAAACACTAACATAATGTATGCGGTACACCTTCAAGATCATTTAACAAGATCAAGTGAGTCACTCAATCATCGATAATATGTGTCACATCTCTGTTGGCTTGTTGCATTGGTCCAATTGTGACTTAGATAAAAATTTGAGAATAGTTTTGGATATAGAAATCGGTCTTTGACAACTTCCCAAATCTTACACATTGCGGACAAAGAACAAGAAAGGTTCCGCTTGTTGGCTTACATAATGTATTAGCCAGACAATAATTAAGGAGTTCTTAGACTTCCAGATTTGTAAACTCGGTCTAGCATGTTGGATGGACATTGCACATTCCATGTAGCAAGCTCATATTTTCCTTGAACAATGTCAAGAATATAGGCTCAGATGTGGTAAAAATTAACTATAGCTCGTTAAGCTACTTTGAGTGTTGTTAAAATTTGCGGTTCAATTAGGAACTTAAAAAATGTAAAATGACTTAAAATGACATTCTTAATTAAAAATAAATTTTATCAAATTAATGCTTAAAACATTTTAAAAGTAATAGTAATTTAATTTATTTTTATTAATTTAAATTTATCAATTTGATATTTTTATTTATATTATCTATTTTATATTAAAATAAATAATAAATTATTTACCTTTAATATATAACTATTTTAAAGTTTAAATTATTTATAAATATTTTAAATTATATTAATTATTTATAAAATAAGATTATTATTTTAAATTATTTCAATTGTAAATAAATAAATTATAAAAGGTAGAAAAAGATTTTAGTTACAATAATAAGAGTAAAATTGGAAGAAAAAAATCATAGCTACTTAATTAACTTATAAAAAAACGCCATAAGCTCGTAAATGACTATTACTAAAGAGAGCTCATAGCTTATAAGCTACAAACTTGTTTCTTGATCTACCAAAAGGCCTATTCTGATAGAATTTAAGGACTGCTCGATTGTGATTTTTTCCTGTGAGCTGCTGAACTTCACCTTTGAGGGCATTAGAAGGGTCCCTACATGGCAATATAAAATTAGAAAAACCACTGCCGAGAAGCATCAACACCACCCCACCATTGAACTCTTTGGACCTTATTGATGCCTGATGGTCACTCCTGTGCGTCTGGTTGCTGGCTGGGCTGCTGTTGTGGTCACAACACGCTGCTCATCTCCGGGTCCCTTTTGGTCTATCTGACGTACACTGGTACTAGCATACCCATATGGGTCTGCTTCACGCTCTGTTGCGACACCATTAGGAAGAAGGAAGAAAATCCCTAAATTATAAAAACTTAAGCTCTGAAATCATGAGAAAGTGATGATTGATACTTTCTTATTATTCTACAGTCATGGACCATTTATATTTAAAAAGAATCACCACTAGTAATTGTCCCTTTTTAGATTAAACCAAGAATTAAAAGAAGGGAGGATAAAATAAATCACATAGAATCAATCAGACTTTTTCCTACATCGTTTCTAGGGTTCATCATGTCTATCTAATTCTAGCTGAAATGTTCTAAGAAAATAAATGCCATTAACACAAATCAGCTATTACCATCTTCTGCAAAAGAGTCCTCAAATCTGCAAAATGCAATGGTTTAGAATAAAAGGAAAATACTGAAGAGATTGAGGCACAGATTTAGATATGGAAATAGTTTTAGTATAAAACTGAGCAAAACGGAACATTTTGGACATGGAAGTTATCTGCTAAGAATAATATCCAGCACAATTAGCCATAGCAGTATGCCATTCGGAATGAAGCATAATATGTTTAATATCATGTAATATGAAAATGCAGTAAGAGAAGAGTATATTGGATGGGAAGCCTGATCTCTAATATCAAAGAAGACCGATTTTGATATATAGAGGCTCAGTTGAGGAATACCATACTGAGGAGTGAGGCTGTACACGATGAACGACAGAAATTGTGATCCTGACTAGAGGGGGTACAGACAATTAGATTGCTGAAGCGAAGTGATGATATTGTTCATCTGTTTCTGGGTAACTGAAAGAGGGGCTGGCGATATGGAGTCCCTTCTTTGATGGATCACATCGTCATCCACCCTTATTCTTCTTGTTGCCAGTGGCATTGTTGGAGTATTCTTTGCCTCTTTTGTTTCAATGCAAGAGGGTATCTGTGTTTCATCTGTAGATCATCACGCATGCCTTTTCCATTGTCTAGTTTTGCTGTTGCCATTAGAGCATTGCAAGGCTGGTGGATCTTCTGGTGCGAATCCCCTCCATTCTGCCGTTCTTGTTGTAAAACACGAAGCACTACTATTTGTTTTTGTGAATCTTTAAATTGGTTCTGTATAAAGGGATACCTTAAAAAGACTTGAGTCTAACGACATCAAATGTGTTCTTCCTTTTGATGGATCCCTTAACATGGCTTTGAATGCAGAAGGATATCAATATTATGGTGAGGCACAAGATTAATCCAACAAAGTTAATCCCAGTTAACCACTATCAAACCGACTAACTTCCTTTTTCCTCCTCTAATAGTTAATCAGGTCAATGATGGTTGTTTCAATGTTATGGACACTTGATATGTAGTAGTGCTAGAAGCAATACGTGTAGTTTAGAGGCTGGGAATGTTTTTGGAATGATAGTGTAGGTTAGAGGTAGTGAAATGCTTCTTTTTCTACTTGACTTTTTGGACATCGATAGGTCATAACTTTTCATTCTTCTTATTTTATGTTATTTTGTCATGGTGGCTACAACATCCAAGACAGACGCTTGTATGATGAGTGTATGAATTTGAATGATGGGTGGATTTGCTGCAGTTTTTGGAGAGCAAAGCTCTTGGTAAATCAAACCTCTTGGAGTGGAGTCTGTAACTTTATCCTTTTATACTTTTCCTTTTCAAATTTTTTTTCTTTTGTTAGTGAGACCTCTACAATTCTGCAAAAGTTCTTGATAAATATTATAATGTAAATATTATATTATATAGCATGGGCCTGTAAGTATTCCTGGCCTTAGTATTACTGTACAATTAGGGTTGTTAATACTTTGTCTATAGATAAGAAATTTCGCTGTGTAGTTGAAACACACAGGTGATCACATCATATGTCTCTCAATACTCTATTATTCAATTATGTTATCAAGAGCCAACTGAGAGACAACCCTAATCGTCACTAACCGGTCGAACCCACTATACTCCGTGAATATTTTTTCGGCAAAACCTTTCTCAACTCGGTTGCCCCCTCTGCCGTTGATACGCTGATCCTCAATTTTGTTCAGCCGTTCAGCTCTACACGTCGCTGCGTCACTGTTTCTGACGAGTTTTCTCGACGACCGCCACTTCATCAGCGCCGTACACCCAGATCGGTCAAACCCTTCGCCGCGCCTTCAGAACCTTCTCACGCGCGCCTCACGCGCCGCTGCACATCTGCGGTGAGATCCACGCGCGCCACTGCACGCGGTGGACGGCGCGCTCGCGGACCGTTCACGGTGCGTTTTTCCACCGCACTCGCCTCAGCCCCCTGCTTCCATATCTGGCTTCAGCTTTCAGTTCGAGTTACGAATATATGAAGTTCAGTCAACAGCCCCTATTTTCCGGTTTCAAGCGATTTTCTGACAATCTGTTGCTGACCATGGACGTCGCCAGTCTGAAACAAAGAGCATCTTCACCAAATGATGATAGTTGGCCTTGCAGACATCAAACTATGGCTACGTGGTCCAGGTTACGAGGATCTCTCACCAAACCCTGATAAGGTGAGTGTGACTGAACATCCAAGTGGATCAGATGATGCTCACGTTGTGAGTGTCATTTAAGTCTACACTTCATTCAGGATGGTTAAAACCGATTTTCCGTTGCATCTCAGTGCTAATCGGTTTGGAGTCAAGCAAAGACACTCTATACAGTAACGACACACACGTCTTATGGTTTAGTCACGCTTGTTGAATATCATTATCGAAGTCACTCGATGGCTATTTATGCATATCTTGGCACCGTTCAGTAGTGCACTTCATGACTTTAATGAGCTTCTCCTCCTGCTGCAAAGTAATCCAGCTGAACAGAAAAGAGTGGGATCAACGCAACACTTCTTCATAGCTTTTGGTGCACTTTATGGCCTACCCAGGAGTACTCTGCACTCTGATCAAATTTTGGGGGTCGTGTACTGTTCCGGATATGTCCTATACCTCAACGATCCCCTTCGAGTCAGCAAAACATCCAGTTGAGCAGATATTACTTCAATTTCGGGTGACACTGCTGCCCTTGCATCTCAGGGACATAATCAACATCGTTCTCGTGGAGGACCATCCAACTCTAAGCCTCGTCCCAAGTGTGAGCATTGTCATCGGGTTGGCCACACTATTGATCGCTGTTGGAAGTTGCATGGTAAGCCTTCGCCTTCGATAAATGCAACTCAACTTGATCCTTCTGCAACTATTCAGACTACACCATCTCCACAAGGCTCCCCAGCAAACTATGAAGATTTTCTCCGATGGGTTCACAGTCATCCGAACTCTAGTTCTCCTACTTCGGTTGCACACACTGGTAACTCATCCGTTTACCTTTCTCAATCATCTTCTCTCGGCCCTTGGGTTCTTGATTCTGATGCATCTGATCATGTTATTGGTAATAAAGGTCTCTTTTCTTCACTCTCTACATCTGGTTTTTTACCTACTATAACTTTTGCCAATGGTACTCAAACCCGGTCTCAAGGAGTTGGCACTGTCCACATCCTCCCTTCCATCTCAGTTGCATCTGTTCTCTATGTACTTGGATGCCCCTTTAATTTACTTTCAGTTAGTCGATTGACTCAGTCTCATAATTGTATTATTACTTTCACTAATGATAATGTTACCTTGCAGGAACGGAATTCGGGACGGACGATTTGCGTCGAATGTGAGTCACAAGGCCTCTATTACCTTTCTACATCTTTCAAGACGTGCTCCGCCACAGAGTCCCCTCATACTATGCATGCTCAGCTAGGACACCCAAGTCTTACCAAACTACAAAAACTGGTGCCTAGTTTGTCTAAGTTATCTAATTTACATTGTGAGTCGTGTCAGTTAAGGAAACACACCCGTAGTAATTTTCCCGATCGAGTCAATAAAAGAGTATCCTCTCCCTTTGCTTTGGTTCACTCTGATGTTTGGGGTCCCTCTCGTACTGTGTCTACTTTAGAGTCTAAGTATTTTGTCACTTTTATTGATGATTATTCTCGTTGTACGTGGTTATTTTTAATGAAAAATAGAACTGAATTGTTTTCCATCTTTGAGCAGTTTTATCAATAAATAAAAATCCAATTTGGAATTTCCATTCGTACCTTAAGAAGTGATAATACTCGGGAATATTTGTCTCATCAATTTCAAAATTTTATGGCTTACAACGGTATTTTACACCAAACATCATGTCCTCATACACCTCAGCAAAACGGGGTAGCCGGACGCAAAAATCGGCATCTCATTGAAACCACACGAACCTTACTTCTCCATGGCAATGTTCCATTCCGATTTTGGGGGGATGCAATCTTAACGGCATGCTACCTTATCAATCGTATGTCATCTTCTGTCCTTGATGGCAATATCCCCCATTCGGTCCTCTTTCCCCGTACTCCTCTTCACCCACTACCACCTCGTGTCTTTGGGTCCACGTGTTTTGTCCACAATTTATCTCCTGGTTTGGACAAATTGTCAGCTCGGTCACTCAAGTGTGTCTTTCTCGGTTATCATCGGTCCCAAAAGGGCTATCGTTGTTATTCTCCCACACTACACCGCTACGTTACATCAGCCGATGTTACCTTTTTCGAGTCTGTACAATATTTTAAACCTACCCATATAGCTACTAAGCCCTATCAGGACATTACTCCCGAACCTCCTCAAGTAATTATCCCTCTCCCACCCACTCATATTACTATCGAACCTGCCGAGTCTGCCCTTGAACCTCCCCGACCACTACAAACATATCAGCGTCGTCGCTTACCCTCTGTTGTGCCTGTTCCTGTTCCCATTACAGACTCTCCTCCGACGCCACCTCTGGATCCGGCTCTGCCACCTGAGCCTGACCTTCCCATTGCTCTTCGTAAGGATATTTGCACCACCCGTAATCCATCTCTTCATTATATTGATTTGTGTTATCATCGTCTTTCTCCTTTACATTACACTTGCTTGTCCGCCTTGTCTTCTGTTTCTATTCCTAAAACTACAGGTGAAGCATTATCCCACCCTGAATGGAGGCAAGCAATGCTTGATGAGATGTGTGCTCTACAAAGCAGTGGTACTTGGGAATTGGTTCCTTTACCTCGTGGGAAGTCGTTAGTCAGGTGCCATTGGCTTTATACAGTGAAGGTTGGTCCTGATGGTAAGATTGATCGATTTAAGGCTCGTTTGGTAGCCAAGGGATATACTCATATTTTTGGGTCGGATTACAGAGACACATTCTCACCTGTTGCCAAAATGGCATCTGTCAGACTGTTTTTCTCCATTGCAGCAATTCAACATTGGCCTCTCCATCGGCTTGACATTAAAAATGCCTTTTAGCACGGTGATCTTGAAGAGGAAGTTTATATGGAGCAACCACCAGGGTTTGTTGCTCAGGGGGAGTCTTCTAACATGGTTTGTCGGCTACACAGGTCCCTTTATAGTCTTAAACCGTCTCCTAGAGCTTAGTTTGGCAGATTCAGCTCGGTAGTACAAGAGTTTGGTATGATCCGTAGTGAAGCCGATCACTCTGTATTTTATCATCACTCAACCCAAGGGTGCATCTATCTTATTGTTTACGTGGATGACATTGTTATAACTGGAAGTGATCAGCAAGGAATACTCCAGTTAAAACAACATCTCTCAAATAAATTTCAGACTAAAGACCTTGGTAAACTCCGTTATTTTTTGGGTATTGAAGTAGCCCAATCCAAGGATGGCCTTGTAATTTCACAAAGAAAATATGCTATGGACATTCTTGAAGAAACAGGCCTATTAAATGCCAAGTCAGTTGATACTCCTATGGATCCAAATGTCAAACTCCTACCCAATCAGGGGGAGCCTCTATCAGATTCAGGAAGATATAGGAGATTGGTTGGAAAATTAAACTATCTCACAGTCACTCGTCCTGACATTTCCTTTGCTGTCCCTGACATTTCTTTGCTGTCTGTAAAGACCCATAATTTTAAAGTATACTTTATGTATTTTAGTGTATTTTGGTATTGAACTCGAAGGCTTTTTAGCCAAAGTTATTAATATTTTGGAGTTTATATGACCAAAAAGATATTTGATGCCCGATTAAAATTACTCGTCAATAAATAAATTAAATTAAGTACGGTGAATCCTTTACGAAGAATTTAATGCCTTATGGGTGAAATGGTAATTTTAATAAATATCTAGATATTTGGAGATATTTTTTAAAAGTAATTAATATATATGTTTGTGTGGAGGGAAAAGAGAAGGAAATAGAAAGAAAATAAATAGAA
>PGTU02009016.1:0-13831 GCA_002896215.2 Cicer echinospermum
GGATTGAAATGCAACTACTCATAAAGATGCCTATTGATGACATGTTAATAGATTCCGTTTCTGAAAATGAAATTTCAAGTCTAATGGATGGAAATTTAGGGTATAACCAAATCTCTATTGCTAAAGATGATGTCCTAAGGCTCGTGGCACATTCAAATGGGCTATGTTGAATTTAAATTTTCATGATTTTATTGATAATTTTGTGCAAGTTTATATTGATGGAATAATGGTTAAATCAAAATAAGAAAATTAGACCATTTGACACACTTAAGGCAACATTCGAAAGGATGAGAAAATTTAACATGAAAATGAACCTTATTAACTGTGCTTTTGGTGTAACTGGAGGCAAATTCCTTGGTTTCTTTATTTAAAAGAAAAGAGTTGAAGTGGATACAAGCAAACCAAGACCATTATAAAATCATCTCCACCAAAGATCAAAAAATAACTTTAGTCATTTTTGGGCAAAGTAAACTATATTCAAAGGTTTATTTCAAATTTGTCAAGAAGTATAAAGGTGTTCACCTCTTTGTCAAAATTTGAAGAAACAGAAGATGAATTCCGATAGGATGAAAGCATTAAATATTTTTTTGAAGAAATAAAAAGATACTTAGTCAATTCTCCAAATATGATGTCTCCATGAAAAGGAGGGCTTTAAGTGTATGTCTTTGCTTCGAAAGACTATAGGTAGTTTCCTAACTTAAAAAGATTTGAGTGGTAATGAAAAGGCCATTTAGTACTTATGTTGAACTTTAGTAGATGATGAGTTAGATATAGTGCCATAGAGAAGCTTGGTTGACTTTGTATTATTCATGCACTAAGTTAAAATATAATGTAAAGCCATTTGAAGTAATTGTAACTTCTCACTATGATATAATAAAACACATGCTATTGAAAATCTATTTTGCATAATAGAGTAGGTAAACAGGCTTTCGCTTTTAACATGATTTTCTTATCATACATCCCTTTTGAAAGCAATGAAAGTCAAGTAATAATAGACTTTTTGGTTGATTACTCAATATATGAAAATGAGACATTTGAACAAAATTATAATGGTGTAAATCCTTGGAAACTATATTTTGATGGATCATGCTATGGTAAAGGAAGTAGCATTGCAATGATGACTATGTCACCTCAAGAATCTTTAACCAAATTTATGTATAAGTTATCTAAGAAGTGTTTGAGTAATGAAGCAGAATATGAGTCCATAATTGTAGGTCTTGAATCATTACTCGATTAAAGCTAGTAATATTTTGGTTCGAGAGAAGATTCACAATTGGTTATAAATCAATTAAATCGAACTTATAAATGCGAAAGGTATTTTGAACATACTAACAAATTGTGACATAGTTCAATGAAGTGATGTTGTAATATATCCCACGAATTGAAAAATTCTAGGCGAATGGATTAGCTCAAAATACTTCTAGTTATATAAATTATTGAGAAAAACAATTCATGAATCATCAAGGTTCGGAAAAGTAATCGATGAATGTGAATTTCATGGGCATGAACATCGATGAGATTGAACCCAATGATTGGAAATGGAAATTGTTGAGTACTTACGCAACCTGAATTCAAAGCCTAATAAAAAAAGTAAGATATAGAGCCATGTTCGATGCTATACTTGGTGATGAACTATACAAACATATGTATGATGGTATTTTTAGCAAAATGCCTAGCGGAAAAGGTAGGTTATGTTGTATTAGCAGAAGTGCATGAAGGCATTTGTGATGCCCATCAAGCAGAGGTAATGATGCAATGGTTTTAAAACGCCAAAATGTATTTTGGCCAATGATGGTTAAAGATTGTTTTTGAGTTTTCCAAGGGGTGGAAAAAATTCCAAAAGTATGTTATTGATCAAAATTGCCTACTGATGAGTTACATTCTATTTATTGAAACCTTGGCCATTTCGAAGATGGGATTGTAGACTTGATTGGCCAAATCCACTCAAACGTCTTCCAAAGGACATAAGTATATCATGGTGGATGTTAAATGGGTTAAGGCTATCCCTTCAAAAGAAATGGAGTAATGTTTGTTTAGAAAAAAGATGATACGATGTGCTAAACAAGGAACATTAAATTCTTGCTTCGACTGCTTACTATGCTCATGCCAATGGTCAAGTAGAGACTATTATAAAATTATTGATCAAGAACATATTGATCATAAGCCTCAAAATTGGCACAAAACACTAAACCAAGTACTTTGGGCATATTGAAACTCTCTTTAAAGGCGTAAACATGAATCACCCTTTTTCTGTTAGTGTATGGTCAAGATGATGTTGTTACCAATAGGAAAAATGACTTACCATTTCAATATTATTGGTGAAGTTTATATAATTGTCACAAAAAATGGGGGGAGGGGTTCAATTGTGATCCTATAAAATTTGCACTTTAAAATTTTTTCTCAAGTAAAAGTTTGGAAATGTTAAATCAGTAAGTACGATGAACCTACTCATGTTTTGAGAAGGTTCAAGTTGCAAAAAATAATATTACAAGATGACATTAATTTGATTTAGTTAAATAATAGAATAATCAAATATATGGGGTAAGGAAATCACACAAAATAAATATCCTTGTTCACCCAACGTGGACTAATCTAGTCCTCTCAAGTTGTGATTTTTTTACTAGCAAGTTGAAAAAACATCTCAAATTAATCTTCTTCATTTAGTCACACTTGACTATACACTTGTATTTTTTTTATCCTCAACAAGCTTACACAAATCACTCAAGTTTTCTTTCGACTAGACAAACTTGATGATACTTATAACAAGTCACTCAAGTTTTCTCTCAAGTAGAAAAACTAGATGATTTTTACAATAAGATGATAATGATGATTTTTTTGGATATGATCTCAAACATTATTATTGAAATAGGTTGAACTAAGAACACACTCAAAAATTTTGATCGTAAAATCTATGACAAAGAGAAATTGTATGTTTCTTGATAATTAAAGATGGTTTTGATAGCTTTGCAAACAAGAAAGTAAAATATGTTCGATTGTATTCTATTGGAGATTGCAGCTTGAAGCAGCTTCTATTTATAGAATTGGGAAAGTTTTTTGTTGATGTAAATGTCACATATAACCGTTGGCACATGTCCCAAGGTGTTAGAGTATGGTGCTGAAACTCTGAAATATGGGTAAACATTATCTTCTCTTTTAGTAATCATCCTATTCTTTAAGGATGTTTATGATCACCATGTACTTTATATGAAGATGTCCTCGTCATTATAAAGACATCCACGTTTATTATGAACATGATAGAGGAGATTGATTATCTTTTTGACATCTTGAGACAACCTGTCATGAGCTGCTAAATAGGATGTGTGAGCTTGTAATGAGTTGTCCTTTGTACGTATAGTGTAGAAGGTTGTCTTCTCAACATCCTCATGTCCTCAACTCTGATGAATACGAATGAGTATATCTGAAAACATATTTAAATTTTAATAAAGTGTGGATATATCTTTGCACACGTGAACAATATTAATTGTCCCTTTCAAAATATTCGTTTCGTTCTTTGTGTCTTATGATAATGTTCTTTTGTATATGGCCCACATCATTTATGTTTGATAAATAAAAGCAATATTCCAATTGTCATTTATGTCTTGGTTATCATCAATGAATATGTCTGGTTCTTCGATTAACGAAACTAATGATGAACACTTCTAGTTTTAAGGATGATGAACTGCTCACATATTAGTATGTTTCAAAAACTTTTTAAAGCTTCAGAAAAATTTATCTTATGAGTAATACACTCAAGAACATATATTAGATCACTTAATAAAATCAGAATTAATTAGATATTTATCTTATTAAATTTTATTATCATTGAAACATATTTACTAAGAGATTTTGCCTCGCAATCTATAGTTTTTTATGATAAATTATTTTTAAATTAAGATCCAATATTCATTCAGATTTAATGTAAAATAATTAATGAATATAATTGAGGATTTCAGGAAATACTCCCACTTAGTTTATTGCATCCATTTTGACAAATATGATTTTGAAACATAATCATTTATGAACCATTGTAATGTTCATTCATAATATTAACAATGATTCAAACATACTCAAAACAAAAAAGGGATTAATCATCAATAAAAAAGAAGTAGAATCTTCCATACAAATTATCTCAAAAGCATGTTGGTGGGCTTTTCTTTTGGCTTTTTAATGTGAGAAGGAGTTGAGGATGTTGGTGGGCCATTGTTTTGAGGTTGATGAGTGGTAATGGTTTGAGGTGAGGAACAATAGTGAGAGGTTGAGGTTTAAAGGATGGATATGATGGATTGGATTGAAAGTTCATAGTAGCTTTGTTTGCAGCTCCTTTGGTTCTCGCCATGATCCTGAAAGGGAGGATGATTATCGGTGTTAGAGAGGAATGAGAGTTTATATCACGAGATGAAGAGGTTTAGAGTTAAATTGAAAGTTTAAAAACCTTTCATTTGGTATATATAATCGTTGAGGGAGATGAAGGGTAAGGAGCAAGTCCATTGACTAATACCCAACATATACTAATTTAAACTCCTAGCTAAAAGAGGGAGATGTGGCACATTGAGTTATGTGTCACTTAATGCACACAGGTTCATAAACCTCCTCAAGAGTGAGGTCATGTGAGATGAAGACGTTCATTGTTTTTTAGAAAGAAAAAAAAATCTTATTTGATCAAATGATTATATCATTCACACATTAGAACTATAGGATTTTCCATGATGCACAATTTCTCCCAAATAAAAGAATAGCTATCCTCAACTAAAGGTTTGGTATACATATCAGCCAATTAATTTTTAGTACCAATAAAAGTCAATCAATTTCTATTTTTTGCACATGGTTACATATAAAATTATGCTTGATTTCTTTATGATTTGATCTTCAATGGTGAATAAGATTTTTAGACAAATTTATAGCACTTGTATTTTCACATAATATGGGTATATTTGTGTATCTTAGTGAGTAGTCCTCCAATTAATTTCTTATCCATAGTATCTAAGAACAACAATTGCTACTGAAAACATACCCAACTTCAGTAGTTGATAAAAAAATTGTGTTTCTCTTTTTGTATGAACAACTTCTGAAAGCAGATCCATGAAATTGGCAAGCTCCACTTGTGTTTTTTCTTTCAACTTTGTCTCCATCATTGTCAACATCGCAAATATGCTAGAAGATCAAAATGAGAACTTTTGCTATACCAAGATCAATAGTACCTACTAAATATTTAAAAATTCTTTTCACAATAGAATGATGAGATTCTTTTGGAGCTGATTGGAATCTAGCACATAATTGAAGGTAAAAAGAATAAATTTGTAGGTAAAGAAAATGAAACGTAACTTACATCATTAAAGGAATCTATATTCTTCGTTAGAGGAAGTGTTTTTTCTTTTCTTCTTCTTCGAAATTGTTTGTTGACTCTAACAAAGTAAGCGTGAGTTGACTATAAAGTAAATTAGAGGAATACCTACTAGAAAGTAAATCAATACCAAGTTCAGAAGGAAAATTTGAAAAGTGATAAGGGACTAGCTAAAACTTGATGTAGTTTGGGTTTTTTATACAACAAATCCAATTTGAAGGGTATAAACCTTTTTAGGTCTAGGTAAATATTTGGCTACTCCAAATTGAGCATTAGGTGAAAGAGGTAATTTTGGACAAAAAAACTCAATTTTATTTTTATGTATGAGATTGCTACAAAATTTTTGTTTTAAATTATGAGTTGTTTGTCGAACTTCAATCTTTTCAAGCAAGACTTCAACAACGTACTTCACGATTCAATTTATTTCTTTGATGGTGTATTCAGTTTAAAAATTTTATCGAATTTGATGGTTTCCTCAAGATGCACACCTGAGCTTTTCTAGCCAAGATCTTCTGTTTGAAAAGAAGAATGATCACCAATATACTTGAAACAATTATTGAAAGGTTTTGAAACATTGTTGAATTTATTTTTCCACCATGTTTCAAAACTAAGTGTAGTGTAGAAACATGTGACAAATGAAAATGGACAATAATCTGAATTAATCTTCTTTTTGAGAACCTCATAAGAAGACCAAGGTCGTTTGCTAGATGAAGGAACTTCTTTAATACTCGAAAGGTCAGACACAGCTAACATTTGGGCAAGGCTGAGTTGTCTATAAACAAGTTTGGATTGGTAAAGGTAGACTTTAGTTTCTTTTCCACATAGCCTTGAAGGTAATAGTCTACCAATTAGATAATCTCTCCAAATCTCAATAGACTCACTTTGAATCCCTATGGTTTCACAAGGAGTTATTTGGGTAAACCAACTAGGACCCATTTCTTTTTATGCGAAAAAGGGCAAGACATGAGTGGTGTTGCTTCAAATTGAAGAACCATTCAAAATACTATTTAAAGGCGTGAATAGACTTAGAGCGACTTATAACTTTAGTCAAATAATTGAGTTTTTGACCATCAGGTGTTCCTATAGGCATGATAATACTAAGTTCTTGGAAATGTGGTTAATAAATGGCATTTAGCCATAATTTTAAGTAGCCAAAGAGGCTCTCCTACAATTCGAAATAGAGTCTTAGGTTTTTCAAAGCTGGTTATACATATCATTCAAACACTCGTAAAAATGGGCTAACAGTAACTTGCTAAGGCTAATATTTTTTCCTTAAAGGATGAGCCTAGCTAAAAGTAAAAGGGCTTTTACTTATAGAAATCGGTTTCAAACAAAAGACAAAGTGGTGAAGCCAAATAAAGAGGAAAACAATGTGTTCTTGGTCAGAAATCTTGCCAGTCTTGGCATTGTTGATTTGAATATATTGTATATAATCGAAATGAGACAATATAGATTTAATGGTACTCTCGGGGGTAACATCATGAGTTAAAATCCTACCAGTTGGGTTTAGCCCAATGATAGTAGCTACGTCGAAAAATGTAACTGTTAACTTCCCATAAGGTAACTGAAGTTTGCAGGTCAATGGGTCCCAAAAATACATAGATCTAAAGATTTTGATTTTCTAATAGAAATGAATGTACCTTTAGATCGCCAGATAGCCCTTTGGCTTTATCTTCTTCCAATTCGCGAGTATATTTTAGTTGTCCATTTGTAACAAGTTTAAATGATTGAGAGGTCATGAAGAGGGATGTTGAGCAAAGTAGAAGACATATGAATGCGAAGGATTTTTAGAAATTGAAGTATGAAAAACTGGAGAAAGCAATAGTACACTTGGATGAGAAAAGGAAAAACAAAGTGAGGACAAATGTAAGTTCCAACTTTTATAGTTTGAAAAACCCATATGGAGTGACAAGTAAACCCATGTTCGCTGATGTGGGATCTAACTAATTGATGTTGGAAAACGTGCGTCATTTTTGCTAGGGTCAAGGTGTTTCAATGCCCACAAAGCAGTTATGACATGCATTCATGGTGATTGCAAATGGTTAAGAGATTTTTAAATGACTCTTAATGATTAGATTTTTTACAGTTTGAGTTTTATATTGGTAAAAAAAAAATAAAAAAATAAAAAAACTAATTTGAGTTATTGCCCACAACATGAAATATATGTTGTGCAAAGTTGCAACTCGAATACTCAATGAAATGGCAAAAGCTCAAATAATATATTTCGAACATGTGACTTTAGGTTCGAAATAAAAGAATTGAAGCCAGATGCAAAACAGGGTTTCGAAGATCAATACTTAGAAAAATTTCCACGTTGGAAACTTATATTGGAAGGCATTAGACAGTTAAAGAAGTTGAAAATAGAGTACATGTGGCATGCCAAACAAAGACTAGCATTGTAAGCTTTAGTCTATAAATTGGAGTCATATTTTTAGTTTTAAGGGGATACTTTTTATTTAGAAAATTTCTTAAAAGATGTATACATTCACTTTATTTAGATTTTCAGCTTGCTTGGCTTTTCAAATGTTAATATATGTTCACATTTGTTGTTAATACAATTATTTCCTTTTTTATATATATGTATTTGTCAGTTTGATTTTTATAACAACTTGAATTGATTCCATAAATCTATCAACTTAGAACTTGTAAATATCTATCTTCGAATTCATATATGAAAGTAATCAAATATCAGTTTTTAACAACTAGAACCACTTATATAATTTGGTTCACATAATACGGTTAACCGCACACACCCCTTACTTTTTTGCCGCATGTGTGGCTTGTATTTAATGTATTATATTGTGTAGTTTAGATTATTCTTTTTTATTAATAAGGTGCGGTTAGGGATGACAAATCAACCTACGCATGCGGGTACCACCCAAATTTGTCACATTTTGTACGAGAAAAACCTGCTATAATTGAGCGTGGGTAGGATGACAAACATAACCCGCACCGCAAAATACCCACCCAAACCCATTTGATTTGGTCGAGGAAACCTTGCTCTGATTAGGTACGTGTGCGGATTTTTTCCGAAATTAAATTTCAGGGGTGTGTATGGGTTAAGGGGTGATGATATCCATCCCGCACCCGAACCCGCCCCGCAAATAATATTACAGTAATTTTTAAATTTTCTATACATATACATATTGAATATACTTAATATTCATTTTTAAATATTAAAAATTATATTCTTATCTCTATATAGAAAATAATTTTTGATTTTATTATTGTCTAATAATAATAATTTTATTATATAAAATATAATAGATATTATTTTTAAATTTATAATATTATATATATATAATGGGTGCGGGTGTGGGGTGGGAAAATCGAACCCCGTTGTGGATTAGGGATGAGGCCTAAATTTCACACCCGCTATGAACGAATGCGAGTGTGAGTTTTCATCAATTAGTGGGGTGTGGGGGGTTGAGGAGGCAAAATCTGCCCCCACCCCACCTCGTTGCCATGCCTAAGCGTGAGTGCAGGTGCAGATTTTTCTAAATTAAAAACTCAGGGACATGGAACGGGTTTGTGGGTGTTAATATCCACCCTGCTCCCCGTATCCTCCTCGTTAGAAATATTATTATCATTTTTAAAATTTAATATACATGTACATATTCAATATATTAAATATCTTTTTAGATATTAAAAATTCTTTTTTCTCTCTATAGATTTTAATTTTATTATTGTATAAAAATTCTAATTTTATTATTTTCATTGATTGTGGGTGTTGGCGGAGAAATACAAATGTTGGACGAAAGTGTAGACTTGAATTTCACATCCGATAAAAAATAAAGGCAATTAACATATTTTCTCCAACTAATCAAATACAGAAGTAGGGGTGTAACAAGTCGGTTTTGTTTTCTGTGAAAAATGAATTCAAACCAATGAAATTTGCACGGATTGATTTGGTTCAATTTTACTTGTTTGTTATAACTAGATCCGAACCAAATTAAACCGGTGATATACGAATTGGTTTGGTTCAGGCGATTAGATTTCAACAAATACATTTCAATTATTGGAAGGATAAAATATATATATATATTTATATATATATAACAAATGCAGCAACCACTTTAATTTCTTCCTCTAAAATAGAATTTGGAATAACTACAAAATCATAATTTAATCATCTAAAAGACTAAAACAAAATATGCAGTAGCATACATAATTTGGTCCCCTAAAACAGAACTTGAAATAACATAAGCATGACAACCCAAGTTAAAATACAAAATAGGCAGTAGTTTGCCAAATTAAACCAAAATTTAGTTGACTAGATTCAAAAGTTATTTTAAATTACAATGCAAAATAACAACAATCCAAAGTAGAAGAATAGTCCACTTGAATGATAAAAATTAAAAATTAAAAATTAATAAAAAAATTAAGTACAAATCCAATGGCGGTGAGGTGGGCGGCGCAATTTCAACGAGTGAGTTGTGGGCGACAAAGTGAGAACTGAGGAGGATGATACAATACTATCGATACAATGAGCGTGAATGAATGAGAGGTTGTTGCGGCAAGGTGTGACTGAATCTGTGTGAGGATATTACTATGGTTTGAAATTGGGCTTAATAGGTGATGAATTTGAATGTGGTTTAAAAAAAGTTGTCTTATTGAGTCACATTTTTTATGTAAAAATAAATATATAAAAAATATGAATAGTGTTGGTTTGGTTAAGTTTTTATTGGTTTTTAAAACTAATATTCAATATCCAAACCAATATTCTTTAGTTTATATTGGTTTGATTTATTTTTTACTTGAGTTAAAAATAATGGATAATTTTCGGATTGATTTGGTTTATATGTTTAATTATATAAAAGATAAATATATAAAAGAAATATGAATAGTGTTGATTTAGTTCAGTTTTTATTGATTTTTAAAACTAAAATTCAATATCCAAATCAATAATTTTTAATTTATATTGATTTAATTTATTTTTAACTTGAGTTAAAAATAACGAATAATTTTTTAGATTGATTTAGTTTAGATGTTTTAATTGCTTGAATTTATTTTACACACTTACACCCTTAAATAGGAGTGGTAAAATCCACTCTTCCCCATTACTTAACATGATCTTTTTTATTTTGAAACAAATCAATAATTATTTTACTTTTTTCGTAAGCCTAAAAGTAGAGCTTTAATTATGTGATACTTGGAATGATCCTGAAAGTACAAATACTCTCCACCTTTGAATATAAGATTCTTTTACCAAATAATGAAAATTAATAAAATTAGTAATAGTATTCGAATGTTTTATAAGTTTACTTTTTACGAAAGATAAGTAGTTTATATTTCCATCGTACTTTCTCTGTCCTTAATTATAAATTCATCGAAACAATTAAAAAGTGTGTCTAAATATAAGTCATTTTAAATTATTTGATGCATTGTTTATTATTATTATTATTATTATTATTATTATTATTGTTATTATTATTATTATTATTATTATTATTATTATTTATTATTACTTATTATTATTATTATTATTATTATTATTATTATTATTATTATTATTATTATTATTTATTATTATTATTATTATTATTATTATTATATTATTATTATTAAGACAAGGTTATGTATTGGTTATTATCAAAGATAGTTGGATTCAATTATTCAATTTATGAATGGTTAGAGAACCTGTAGCTGTCTTAACGTGAGTGTGACTGAGATCCAATACATTCGGGAGTATTCATTTTGTGGTGTTATTGACTTCCTAGTTGTTATTGTTAGGTGTTATTGCCTTCATTTTGTGGTATTATAACATTTTATCTCTCTCCTTTCTCTCTCTAAATTAAAATAGAAAAAGAGTATTCCAAAATTAAAATAAATTTTAATCACACTTTAGTCCTCTATTATATTATATTTACGAAAATAATTATTTATTTTAAAATTAAACTTTTTATTTTTTAATTATCACATATTTTATAATTTTAGTTTCATTCTATAATTTTCATCTTAAAATTAGCGATTTTTAATTGAAAAAATAGTTAAATTTTACTCTAACATTGGTATTTCACTTCAAAATATTTAATTTGGATAGTAATCATCATTTTAGAAGTAAAAAATCTAGATTCAAATCAAAATTGTAATAAATATGACATTGAAAAATAAAAACTCAATTTTAAGATAAAAAATTATTTTTATGTATGTGGTAAACTAAAAGGAGATCAAAATTATAATTAAACATAAAAAATTGAAAAAAAATGAAATAATTATAACATTTTAGAAATGAAATTTGGATGATTTGATGTCACATAGGATATATATATATATATATGTTAGAAGTATCAGCACTAAATGAACCAACATCGACCAAACGACTTCATCACTCTCCCTATTGTACTATTTGGCAATATATATACACAACTACCCTTCAATTTTATTACATAAGAAAATGGGTATTGAAAATGAAGATTTCAGTGTGAATGTGAAAAATGAAGAGGTGGTGACACATTGTTGCCCACACAAGAGCATAGGCTTCCACTCTCTAACCTTGACTTACTTCTACCTAAAGTTGATGTTGGAGTGTTCTTTTGTTACAAGAATCCGATGTTGTTGTCCACTTCTATAACAACAACCTTTGAATCTATGGTTGTGTCTCTAAAAAAAGCATTAGCTCAAGCTTTGGTCTCCTACTATCCTTTGGAGGTGAAGTGGTGTCCAATTTTGTGGGTGAACCTGAGATTCTTTGTAATAATCGTGGTGTTGATTTTGTTGAAGCTGTGGATGTTGTTTTTGAAATTCGAAAACCTTTGAAAACAATTTTTGCTACCGAAAATATTACTGGGTTGAGTCGCGGACTAGGTCGCTCTCTTTAAGACGTTTCGAGGCACTGCCCAAAATTGTGCAAGACAGACTATCAACCACGAAGTCCTTAGGATAAAACAGCCCAGATTCTCTGTATCGGAGTTCTACTGCACTGTAGAAAACCGTTCTAGAATTACACCCTCAATATGACAGTCTTACGACTGACACTCGCAGTATGGCAGTCTTTCGACTGACACTCGTAATATGGCACAATGGCCACTCGAAAAGGAAGAAAGAGATGAAGCAGTAAGAAGGGGGAGAAGAGAGAAAAGCCTCAGATGCGGATGCTTTTGGTGTGATTTTCCAACTGGGGAGAAACCCTCTATTTATAGTGGGAAAAATCGAACTGGATCTGAGAGATCCATGGAAACGTGCGCTCCAAGTGCTCTCAGAAACGTGCGTTCCAAGACCACAATTCGTGCGCCACAAACTTATGAAGGTTGACTCTGACTATTGACGGACAACAAAGAAACGTGAGAGACCAAAATTAGGGTTTTGACCGGGCAAAACAGACGCACGAAATCAGGGATTGATGACTGGATCAGATATGACTAAGTGGAGGGCAGTTACGTAATTAACGTTTCAATCAGAGATGGAACGCAAGTAATCAAATAATTAATTAAAGATTGATAATTAATTTTCAGGCAAAATAATAATACACCACAAAGCCAAGCCAAAGCGAGCCAGGACGGACGGACGGCGCGGCGGCGCGCGCGCGTGTGTGGTGGTCAATTTGCTTGCCGTCTCCCTCCTTCACAAAAATTGGGGGTGCCCCTTGGGGCCCATCCCCAGTTCATTACCTCCACCTTATATACCTACTAGTGTATGGTATCCCTCCAATGCGGGACTTCTCAATTTTTTTCATTCACTTCAACACTAGCTCATAAATGCCACCATTATTTTCCAATGCTTTTTTCATTAAAGGATCATCATTCCAACAATCCCACTTGAATTTAAAAATATGTTTCTAAATAGCGTCAGACGCTTCTATAAGATTGTGCATAAACAAAGGTGTCTTTCGACTTGAACCCTTGCATAGCGAGTAGGATTCAGATTCAACATGAGTAACTCGTAGTCTTTGAACTCTATATCTGACATCAAACCCACACACAACTTTTCATTAGGTGTATTTCTAAAATCCCGTGCATTTAAGGTCCATCACGGATGTTATCTCCAGTTCTAGTGAACGCTCTGGAATATCTGCTTCGAATTCCATATGGAAGCGGGCCCCAGTTCCAATTACAGTAGGTGAGTCCTATCCAGATACTTCCTGTAGCTAAGTCGCCTATCCACTCCACTAGAGTATAGATCGATATTAAAGCGATAAGAGTTCTTATTATCTCATCCTTTTATCGCTTTTCAGGAATCGTGCTTCTCATATAAAACATAGCATGTTCATCTCATATCACTATGACTTGTTATTACCCATTGAACCTAATTCTTGGGATCTCCAGTCTTTTAGGTCGGGTTACCATCATAAGTGACTCATTTATCAATAGGCAATAGTCCCATCCTTTTGGATGTATTTTGGACTTTCTCTCTAGTTAATCCTTTCGTCAAAGGCTCAGCTAAATTTTCATCAGTGCGTACATGATCCACAATAACAGCTCCTTTTGAAAGTAATTCTCTAACTGTGTTGTGCTTACGACGTATTTGTCGTCTCTTACCGTTATAATAACG